>JAEMWC010000026.1:1272500-1307500 GCA_016490735.1 Pachyseris speciosa
ACTTCTAAACTGGCCGTTTAAACGCATTAAAAAGTTGTTTAAACACTATCCAGAAAGAGTTTTTACGCGTTTTAACTAGTTAAAGTGCCGTTTTCTCGAGTCACCCTGGCTTAATCCCCCTTATCGCAAATAAGATCACATATCCACGACTTCTTCACAGTTATTTTTTTTTATGTACGTCGAGGAGAGAATACCAACGGGTTTACGTCACTACCCAATGCATGATGCATGTCATAGGGATGCCCTTCATTATTTCAAGCAAGACGCTCTATGAGCGTTAACTCGGCATACTTTTCTGCTGCAGAAGCCGGACGGACGCTTTCTGATTCTCGAAACTATCCGGCTAGTGGTTTGCTTTTGGGTTGACATAAGGCCTTTTTGTTCACGTGCGAGCAAGGCTCGTTAAACTGTTTTGAGAGTTTTCATCCATATTCGTTGTCAGTTGTTCTTGTTTCCTTCTAAATTAAGTGGCAACATTTTTTCCCTCTGAGAAGCTTGAAAACATTCGCATAGACACTTCTCTTAACATATTGGATATTCAAAACTCGAAAACAAAAGGCGAATCGTTTCCGTGTATATGACATGTTTCTCAGAAGCAATCCAGATGTCACGCATTGTAAAAAGAACTCCAAATTCAAGCCGCTCTATTTTCAAAACAAAGCGTGTTACTTGGCTTAAAATGTCATTTACCTGATTAAAGGGAAAAAATCTAGATGTTTAGTTTTAGTTTTTTTTTCTCACGTCACCTGAAAACCAAAAATTCGCAAACTTGTTTCTAAATATAGAACTGTCACAGCGACTGAGTTGTGGTATAATCCGGATCAAATTACATCAAAACAACTTTGCGATTTTCTAAATATAGAACTGTCACAACATTCTAATTCGAGTCGATACCCACAGCAAGTGCGTGGCTTCCAACCTTGTCTTAAATTCGGCAAACCTTTTCACGCGGACAGTCTGTACTGTATTAAAATCTAGCTTCACAACTTTACAAAGATATGTGCAGGAAAATTTGTTCCGGCGGTCAAAGTGGATTATGTAACCTTGAGTGTTCACTTGCGGTCACGTATTAAATGGAAGGTATCACATTACGAAAACAACTTTGTGCAAATCTGTAATTTTTCTGTCACAGCATTCGAATTCGGCTTGTGATATCGATTAGCCGATAAGCACTACACGTGCGAGGCTTCCAACTTTTTCTTAACACTTGGCAAACCTTTTCACGGGGACAGACTGTGCTGTATTAAGATATCTAGCTTCACAAATCAAACACGATAAATTTGCATAACTTCAAAACAACCGTCGCGTGATGTTAGCCTTTCGACCTTCGGACTATGTGGTTTGCTTTAACCAATGAACACACCGCCACGTCCCTGCTTTTGTGCACTGGGCAATCAAAACACCGGAGCATAATTGTATTGTGCATTTTGCTGCAAAGGAAGAGAAAAAAGAAAAAAAGACTGAAATCTGACACATTTTATGACTCGGTATATTTACAGTATCTCGATTAATAATGACGACTCTGAAATGACATCTTGTAAGGAAGACAAAATCCGTGATACAATAGCGTATACCGTAAAAATCATTATCGATCATTATGGTGACTCACATACTGTAGGTGGATGATATGGATAAAAAATCTTACCAAGCAAGTAAACATTGTTTACCGCAGGACCTCCTTCACCGTCGTCTGCACATGCGCTGCTCATCCCATGTTTCTCGAATGTCTCTTCTGCTGTATCGCTAGCTGCGCACCACCCGCCGTCCTAAACAGCAAACATTTGATATCCTTTTGAAGAGTCGCCACAGCGCACTTGGAAATTGCGTGCGTACGTGCTTGGTAGTGTGAACCATCCAATAACGAATCTGTTCCTTCGATTGTTGGAATTGCACGATCTCCTGTATCTTTGAGGCACCCAAAGCTTTTAAGAGCGGCTTTCCACAAATATCGACCCACAGGTGGCACAAGTCAAAAATGCAATTTCGCTGATATTTTGCTAGTAGATAGTCCTATTTATAAACCAAACGCGCTGTAGTTAGTTTTTCGAAAAGCTGCTTCCTTTCGTTAAAATATTCCAAAAAAACGATTTTGCCTAGTTTGTGCCTCAAAATGACTTCCGGTACGGTTGAATTTTGTAAAACTTTGACTGGGTCGCGAGTCAAAAAATCGCAAGATGTGGGACTTCAGATAAAATGTATGGTTTCAATAACTATCCCTGTTCTGAATAACTGAGAAATTTGTAAAGTCTGGGTTATTTTAATGACCGAAATAGAGCCAGAAAAATGGACTATAAATGAGAATTCTCTGCAACCAAATTTTAGCATCAATATCATGCTAAAATTTTTGATATGCGATAACTTACAATTTTAAAAAATAACTTTCTTCAACTGCAGCAAAACTCTGTTCATCAGAAAATTCAAGCAAACCCTTGGGAAATGAATTCAAATGGCCTGCTTGGTTTCGGAATTATGGCAAATTTAACCTTACAGCTCAAAAATGGTGGTGTGACACGGATGTCACGCAAACATACCAAATATTAAGAAAAGCAATTATTCTTCACTAGAAAGAGAAAATAATACCAAAATTGATGAATAGACATTATTAACAGGCAAAAATGCGGAAAACTAAACGATTTTGGCCCCTTTGCGCTGAAAAGATCTACTTTTGTATTAAACTCGCCCAGTGAAACCGATTCCTCTCCTGTTTTGCTAAAATGATAAATAGACATTAATGAGAGAACGAATAGGCCTTGGTTAGTTTTTGTAGATCTGGATGTGGTTTATAGAAATGAAAGTAAGTGAAAACGATATTTTGTCCAAATGCATTCTCAAGATTCACTTCCGGTGCGAAGAAATTTTGCGAAAATTTTACCAGTGTTAAAATAATTTTATTACAGCTGTGACAGATATTTAGACAAAAATTGACTGTGATGTATTTCATTTTTCGTGAGCAAATTTTAACACCAAAATATTGCTATATTTTTCTCTGTGCTGTTACTACAATGTTAATCTTTCGAAATAATTCAGTTCACCAAGTAAATTCAACGTTTTTTAATTCTGTTTGTTTGCTTTACAGCGTAGAAGCTTTGGCAAAACCACTGTATTGCGTGACTTATCGTATTATGCTCTGTTCGCCAGAAGCGTCACTGGCGAGACATTAGTCCGAACGAGAGGATCTTTTTTCTAATCATTGTCCTTTCATAAATAAGTCAACTTTGTAGGGAAGACGAGGAGTTTACCAGACTATTGGAGCCAGAATTGTGTGCTTGCTTAACACCAGTATCACGTTTTGATCTTTGCTGTTACGCCGCAAAATGTAACAACTAACGTAAAATGTAACATTAACGCGAAATGTAACAACTTTTGACACAAAATGTAACATTAACCCGAACTGTAACAACTTTTGACGCAAAATGTAACAATTTCTTAACGCGAATTGTATCAAATTTTTAACGCGGGTGCGCCCGCGATCCTCCCCACTATGGGAGGATCGAGGACGTACTGAGACATCCACGGCTGGAGACTGAGAGTAGTCTTCTACTTATGAGGGCCGGGATTCTTATTTTTCTTGGTTATCCTGTACCATGGTGCCACTGCCTGGTTATCTTAGTTGGTGGAGTCGCCGGACTTACGTAAAAGTTCACACAAACGTATCGAAACGCGTAGGAAACCCGTGATGGCGCGCAGAAGGACTGATGATTCTAGCCTTGTGCCAAGAAAGATGCGAAGGCAAGAAAAGTAACAAGTGCAAGTGCATGTCTTCACTAAGTGAGGCAGTTCATCAATATACGGCTGCTTTCGTCTCACTGTGATCTGGGAGACTAGCCGCCACAAAGGGTGACGCAAATGTCTTGCAAAGCATATACACTGAAAGACGCTTTCAGTTTTTCAGTAGCTGCAAATTCACAAATGTTATTAAAGTGTCGTACATTATTGGATGATGGAGTGCAACTAGAGTCGAGACGTCGCTTCCCATTTCACTCAAAGCTTCCTCGTGGTGGACACCCATGTCTTCCTCTTCCAATTCGTCTTCCTCTTCAGGTGAAATGTCAACACTTCGTTTAGAAGATACCCTCGAAAAGAAGCCCTGGATTTGCTGGTTGGTCAAAAATTCAACACTAGAAAACAAGCGCTTGCCATTTGCATCTTAAGCCATTCTCATTTCTTTGCCTACAGCCACTGGATCAAACTTTCTGCCTGTTTTCTGTCCTAAGTCAAATTTTTCATGAATTAATCCTTTTGAAAGGAACTAAATCTTGCTCTCCTTGTTAAAGCTCTCTTAAGGCACCAGCCCTTGCGAAGAGGGGGAACCTCAACGTCGTGATGTTGCTCCTTAGTCTGATAGGCTGCATCAGAAAGCTCTTACATTTTCCATCTCCTTGATCAAGGTTCTCAGCATACCTTAAGAGCCAATTTCTGTAAATATCGAGAATCCGGCGCCACTCGTGAAATTTCGAAATGCTTCATATCTTGCCTGAATAACACCTATGGTGAGTTATTTTCGAAAATAGAATTCAAAGATCGTGAGGCGCTTCCTTTTTCTGAAATCGAGGAAAGTTTGAAAAACGCCATTTTACCGCCATGACGCTGCCGAAAATAGTGTAAAATGATGCATTTTGTTATCGCTCGTGTAGATAAACGCGGTGTCATCTATCAATGCGACCTTAACTCGCTATTCTGAACGCCTAAGGATTACAGTACAATTCTAAGGTTACTGTTTTCAATCTGTCTGGGAATGATAACCTTCAACATGAATTTTGACAAGGTCACAGTAGGTGATGAAATTATGTAACTTAACGCTGATTAACACGGCAATTTCCAAGTGACTTTAATTACGTACGCTCGTTCTGAACTGCTTCTTTCCTCCAACTATCACCTTTGTAAAGTTATGATGTTATGATATTCCTACTTACTTACTTATTCCTACCTACTTCCTTGAATTCCTACTTGGCTACCATCTTCGGTTACAGAAACGTTGCTGTACTTTGTTTGTAAAGGGGAATTTGTTACATGTAATTGCGTGACGTTGACCAAAGGATTCACAAAAACAATGCTGTTGGATAACCGATAAATATTTTCATTTGAACTTTGCAACAGCGTTGGAGTCGAACAGCTGAAGTAAAAAGACTATAAAAATAACTTACCTTTTAAAATTGCCTTGTACACATGTCCAGTCAAGGAAACCACGTTAGGAAGAGATGCGCAATAATCAGGTGTTCAATCGAATGTCATCCCATTTTTATACATGGAGATCGCTAGTTGCTCTTACGTTGTTTAGGGAAACTGTGACAAATTCCAAGAAGATCAAGCGATTTGAAACTTTTTCACTGCGACTCCAGTGATTCCATTGGATGACGTGCGTATCTTTCCGTAGCAAGCAAACAAATGTTTCGATTTACCTGTCTAGCTCGAATAGCGCACTGTTTGCCCTCATTTTTCTTTGTATAATTTTGGTACCTGGGAGGAGGGGTGGTGGACTGGCGAAGTAAATGGAGTAGTGGTGGTGTGAAAGGTATCCCTGTGAAGGAAACGTGGAGTTATAGTGAAAGGTATTCTTTTTAAAGCAAAGCTGACAAAAATAGTTCTTTTCATTTTTCTTTCTTTTCTCCACTACCCCTCCCTGCTCAAAAATGCAATAGTTCCTACCTAAAATTGCTGCATGTTCTCGCGTTTTATTTTACTCTTTCGATTCTATACTCCAGATACCCAAATAAATGTTTTGTCCAAGGTTTCCTTTCCGATGGTCACAAGAAATATAAAGGGAAAAGTAGCGTTATCTTTGCAAATAATTATCTTGTGGAATAGGCTTCTGTATTGCGCGAAGGCTATTTATGGCGCTGTTTGGCCGTTGTAGCTTCATAAAGTTGTCACATGGCACCCGGAAGTAGTCTCCCTCACAGTTTTCCAACCTTATTGCTTTTCCCCAAAGAGCAGTGATGTACAACAATATGGTAGCAGTGCAAGGATGAAAGCACCGGCAGTCTTTTTCCGCAGGGAAATTCACTATTTCCTCTGCTGGAAGCCCATCTTGCTTCGTCACCTGCACTTACTGTCGCAATGTCGCTGTCAAACGTCAAAAGAAGGCAGAACTTGCCGTAGAGAAAGAAATTCCGTGGTACAGTAATTCTCCATCTGATCCAAGGGGTCGCCGCAACATTTCCTAACTTAACATTTCAACTGATGTGAGTTGAGTTCTCGCAACACCTGCCCCTCTCCCCCCACCTATTACGGAGGGAGGTACCTGACACATGTTTGGGTATAAGGGTGCCGCTGGGGTTTTGAAACCCTTACCTTGCTTAGTAGCCTGTTCGAGGCTCTCAGATATTTGGGGCGAGCGCACGAGAACAAGCGAAGATAATTGCGGAATACCTGTCCTGTTTTTGCCAACGCCATTTTGTTTTAAGTAATAGCGCTGATATCTAGTCCTGAAAATGAGCTAATGGTAATCCATGACCTGCAATGCTAAATAAATGCAGATAAACGTTTTTGATTTCGTATTTTTAAATACTCGATGATAGTCTTGTAGCCACACCCTGTTAGGACAGATCCAGGCGAACCCTGATTAGGACAGCCTCGCTTGAAATTGTATAGCTGTGTTTGAGACAGATGGATCAAAAACCATAAACCCTACCCAGCGGCACGTCCTCGTATAGGCCATATATATACACCCCCCAGCCGCGTCCCCAGGGCGCTTTTCTCTTCAAAGGTAAAGGGATAAGCTCCCTGGAGACGACGTTGTCATCCCGGGCCCCTGCCCCTAGGCTCCCGGCCGTCACTCCCTTTGTTGATGTAAAAAGGTGTGTGCCACCAAAAAGGTTATCGTTTTCTGGGTCATGAATCTTAATAAAATTTCACTATTTAACGTCTTGAACAGGATGCCTTCCTGGACCCGATGCCTTAAACTGGGTATGAACGCTGGTGACGCGGAGTCTGCATGTGTCAGAACCAACAATGTTTTTAAAAAGTTGAATTCTATAATGCTTTTTGTATGCTCTCTGTATGTGAAATGAGGTCTCGAATAAAGGTCCCTATTCTCAAACAAGGTATCCAAAATGAGCAGATCTTCAACAGGGACAGGATTTAAAGGCATTGGCGGCACACTCGAGCAACATTTTTCTCTGGAGAAAGAAGAAAACTGTCTCACAAGAGTCATCCCATGATGGTATTTGCCAAACTGAACTGTGTCTCCTATGGAGAGTGCAGGCCTTTCTCCACCTGTCCAAGTCGCTACCGTCGCCATTTCTTCCAGTTACTACCAGCCCAGTAAGTAACCTCGCTTCCAGGACTATTTCCCTCACTTCGAAAAAAAAGAGAAAAGCCCTGGGAACGAGGTTGCCAGTAAGGAAGGCTGGGCGTTAAAAGAAACCAAGAGGGTCGGAAGCCGGGGCCGTAAGGCTTCGGGCAAATCAGAAGTGCTACCGGAAGGTAACTGCATTCTGATGTAGTCGCCAAAGAAATGCGGCGAGCACACGGGACCGGCTCCGATGGCGAGAGACTGTGAACAGCTCACTGCAACGGAAATTCTATTTCCTCAACAAGTTTCGTCTTTATTTTACAGTTTTCGCCACGGAACTGCGACAGTAACTGCTAATGAGGAAAGATGCGCTTGGAGCAGAGAACAAGTGAATATCTCTAGGGCAAATGACTGTGGTTTTCCGTAGTTCTACGTCAGCCACCCAATTCTTGTAGATCCGCATATCCGGTACGCGCTATGCTCTTTGGTGAAAGGCCAAGAAAGTTAGAAAACTGTGGGAAGGACTACTTCCGGGAATATGTGCCGATTCCAACGTTTCGAAAGAAAGAGTCATAAATACCCTCCCGCAATAACTAGTAGTCCTCCTCGTTCGTTAACATCAAAGGCCCTTATATTAATTGTTTGTATAGATACTGTTAAGTTCCCCCTTTTCTATTTTTTGTGACCTTCGAAAAGAAAACCTTGAACTTTAGGACAAAACATTTATTTGGGTATCTGAAGTATAGAATCGAAAGAGTGAAAATATACGCGAGGGCATGCCGCAATTTTAGGTTGGACCATATTGCATTTTTTGAGCAGGGAGGGGTGGTGGAGGTGGGTAAACAATTTTCTGAAAAGAAGTATTTTTGTCAACTTTGCTTTTAAAAATAATACTTTTCATTATATCTACTTACTTAATTGTCCAGAATTTTCTTGCAACCACATTTCTTTACAGGGATATCTTCATTCCACCACTACCTCCTACCCCATTGACTTCGCTAGTCCACCACCCCTACCCGCTGGTACCAAAAATGCGGGCCTACACAGGTAAATCGAGACATACGTTTCCTAGGTACGGAAAGATACGCACGTCATCAAATAAAATCAATGGAGTCACAGTGAATAAGTTTGAAATCGCTGGATCTCCATGGAATTTGTCACAGTTTCCCTAAACAACGTAAGAGCAACTAGCGATCTCCATGTATAAAAATGGGATGACATTCGATTGAACACCTGATTATTGCGCATCTCTTCCTAACGTGGTTTCCTTGACTGGACATGTGTACAAGGCAATTTTAAAAGGTAAGTTATTTTTATAGTCTTTTTACTTCAGCTGTTCGACTCCAACGCTGTTGCAAAGTTCAAATGAAAATATTTATCGGTTATCCAACAGCATTGTTTTTGTGAATCCTTTGGTCAACGTCACGCAATTACATGTAACAAATTCCCCTTTACAAACAAAGTACAGCAACGTTTCTGTAACCGAAGATGGTAGCCAAGTAGGAATTCAAGGAAGTAGGTAGGAATAAGTAAGTAAGTAGGAATATCATAACATCATAACTTTACAAAGGTGATAGTTGGAGGAAAGAAGCAGTTCAGAACGAGCGTACGTAATTAAAGTCACTTGGAAATTGCCGTGTTAATCAGCGTTAAGTTACATAATTTCATCACCTACTGTGACCTTGTCAAAATTTATGTTGAAGGTTATTACCCTCAGACAGATTGAAAACAGTAACCTTAGAATTGTACTGTAATCCTTAGGCGTTCAGAATAGCGAGTTAAGGTTTCCATCGGCAGACTTTTAGTTCTTAACGAAGCTCTGGTTCGAAGAAGGCAAGGTTCATTCAAGAATGGCGGCGATGCAAAACTTGACTTCACGTTTCTGTCTCTCGACGGAGCACTTTTGTCGGGCTGCGGAAGAAATTTTAACACAACAGAGCACAAAATATGCACTTTAAGAAAATACTAACTTCAACGTTAAATTGTATGTACCAGTGGGGTTTTTGTGGTGTGGAAGTTAGCTAAAATTAGCTCATTCGCTGAAGCGTTTGAACTGGGGTATTTTTAACGGTCAAAAGCGGTTATATACCAGTAGCTTTTCCAAAATAATTTTGTGCTTTGGAAAGACCAAGAGATGCCTTATAATCTGGCCAAGTCGCATTGATAGATGACACCGCGTCTATCTACACGAGCGATAACAAAATGCATCATTTTACACTATTTTCCGCAGCGTCATGGCGGTAAAATGGCGTTTTTCAAACTTTTCTCGATTTCAGAAAAAAGCAAGCGCCTCACGATCTTTGAATTCTATTTTCGAAAATAACTCACCATAGGTGTTATTCAGGCAAGATATGAAGAATTTCGAAATTTCACGAGTGACGCCGGATTCTCGATATTTACAGAAATTGGCTCTTAATATGCTTCGATCAAGTAGTGTCTCGTGCTCTAAAGAACGTTTGTGCTTCCCGCGCTGCACATGCTGTTCCAAACTAAAATACCTCTAATACTACATAACCCATCTGTAGCCACAAGCGCGTAATGTTTTTGTTAATTTATTCATGTTTTATTCTTTCACCTTGTTTTTTGTCACTTTTCGGCGTGCAGTTACGTAATTCGTGTTGTGCAGTCTGTAGATTCCTTCGTGGCGTTGTTTTTCTATATTCAGTATAAAAGGTAAGTTTCTCGTTGTGCAAATTAGTATTCGTCTCCGGAGTTTTCGTACAGATCTTGAAAGTGTCGTATTTATTCCTTAGTTTTGTATTTCATTTCGTTCAGTTGCCTGTTATTTCCTTTACTTATATTCGCGTATGTACTGTTTCCTTTCGGTGAATCGTTTTATTAAAGCGTATTCATCCTTGTACGAAGTTTTCTACATTTCATTCAAAAATCTATTGGATGTTATGTTGTCCGAAAGGGGCGCAAGGCGACGAGCGCATTCAGAAGAAGCCCTCGAGAGCCTCCGTTTAAAGAGTTCAAGGTCTGGCTGTTTGTCGAGAGTAACAACCTTGTATCGAACTGTTGAGGCGTTACAAAAGGATTCAAGAAATGTCAATGAAGTATCGAAGAATATGTTGGAACTCGAGCAAGCATTCGCCCGATTCCAGAAAGCTCATTTCGAGTATGTTTCAAGTTTGCCTGGAACTCTCGAGGAGATGGAGGATGAAGCACGTTATTTTCAAGTACACTGTCAAAAATGGGTGGATTTCGAACTGGAAGTGAAAAAGTGGATTGACAATGTGATGCGTGACCCTAACCCGGCACCTGAAGACGAATTTGTAATTAATCCTTAAGAGTCGGTGACCAACGCTGGCTCTCGTCAAGGTCGCGCCGGTGAAGTCATGTCTACCCAACAACTCAGGACGAAAAAAGCTCTATCTCGTTTGAAGTCGCAGCAATTGAGGCAAAAGCAGGAGTTATTACGCCAAGAGGAAGAAATGAAATTGAAGCGTGAAATTCTCGACACGCTTTATGAGATTCAGCAAGTCGATCTTCAAGTGGAACTGCTCGAAGGGGACTACGGCGGTTTTAACCTTCCACCTGTTGATTCCAAAGTATTAAATCTGTCTGCTGAACAGTTAAATACTAGATATGGGGACGCTGCGAAACCGGAAGACGTCGCATCGCGAGTAAAGCCGGAAGCTCCAAGTCAAGCATACTGGACGCGGCTAAACCCTTATGCTGAAGAGTTTACGAGTTCCTCCTTCAAGCCTTCTACAGATATTGGGAGTAGTTATTCTCCGTTACCTGTTGATGCATTGGAGCGAATGGCTTTGACGATTAAGCAGGGATTCGCGTTACCAAAACTACAGTTATCGACCTTTGATGGCAATCCTCTTGACTACTGGAACTTTATTAAGTCATTTGAGGCTAATATTGAACGTGATGCAGCCACTGAGAACGAAAAACTTGTGTATCTTCTTCAGTACATGTCTGGCGACGCAAAGAAGACCATCAAGTGCTGCTTCGCTATGGATTCTTCCGTGGGGTACCAAACTGCGAAGATTCTGCTAGAGGAACGATTTGGTCACCCGTTCACAATTGCGTCGAAGTACGTGGCTATGCTAACAGAAGGAACACCTTTGAAACCTTCAGATCGTTCCGGTTTGCTAACGTTTGCGGACCAGTTAAAAGACTGTGAACACACCTTGCAGTCGATCGGTTAACTGGAAGAGATTAACGGCGCCGATAACTTGCGAAGAATCGTGCAGAAACTGCCGTTCCATCTCCGCACCAAGTTTGTTGAATTTGCAGACGGAATCCAGCAATCTGGCCAGAGAACGAACATCAGTCACATTGCCGTTTTTGTGAAAGTCAACAATCCAGTATTTGGTAGTGTGGTTGACCCAGGGCGCGATAAAGTCGAAGATCCGAGACGCAGACCGAGGGCGCAGAAGAGTCCTTCCTTTGTTGAACGTGTTACGACTCTCAGTACTCAAGTGACCAACCCCGGCCGAAGAGAAATTGGTCCTTCTCATAAAGAGAATGCAATAACGAACAAAGAGTATGTCCAGCATGCAGCGGAGCTCATCCCTTGCTGAAGTGTCAGAGTTTTCCAAAGAAAACCTTTGAAGAACGTTTGCAAATCATGAGAAAAGCGCAATTGTGACACAATTGCTTCAAGTATGGTAACATCGCAGTGGGATGCCTGTTCCGAAGTGCATGTCAAGTACATGGCTGTTCGAGAAGACACCACACCTTGCTTCACCCTCCACGCAAGGATGAACCAATAGAGACGGTAGTTCAACGCCAATACAGAGCAGTAGAGCAATACAGGGGGAGGACAAACTCATAGTGCCTCAGCAAGTAGGGGGAAGGTGTGCTTGAGAGTAGTTCCTGTGAAAGTCCGAAGTCCCGATGGCATTAACACGGTGGACACTTACGCCCTTCTTGATAACGGATCCGATGTCTCATTGTGTGACAAGGACTTAGCTGTGAAGCATGGAGTTGAAGCAGAACCGAAGACGTTCTATGTGACAACGCAAGAGAGAGAAGATAGCCCTAAAGTTGGTCAGGAAATTAGCCTAACCGTAGAGGCACTGGACGGGACTGACGAGATAGAAGTCAGAACACTTGGACTATGGATAAACTGAGCGCTTCAAGTCGTAGCATCCCCTCCGATCAAGATATCAGACCATGGCCTCATTTACATGACATCAAGCTTCCGGGCATTCCTGAGAGAGATGTCAACCTGGCCATAGGAAGCAATGCACCTGAAGCCTTCTGGGTGTTAGACGAAAGGCGTGGCAACAGGGGCGAACCTTATGCCTTGCGTCCTCTTCTTGGCTGGACTTTAATTGGCCCAACCGATGGAGTTGAAGGCGGAGAATGTCATCACACTGTTAACTTCATTCGTGTAGCAGAGGTTGGAAAGACTAAAGGTGATCGTTTGTTGGAACAGCTTGAGAAATTCTGGAAAATAGAGAACTGTGGGGTGATCCTTGACGCTAAATTTTCCATGTATCAGGAGGACAAAAGGGTCCTTGCAACTATTAAAGACCCGGCCAAGATCGCAGATGGCCATTATGAAGTAACCGTCCCCTGGAGAGAGCCTAACAGACAGTTGCCCAATAATCGGTGCATGGCTGAACGTAGACTGCGTGGGCTCAAAGAACGATTCCCACGAGAACGCAACCTGTTTGAGAATTACAAGGCAACAATGGAAAGTTACCTGGGTAAAGGACACGCAAGAAGGGTGCCCGATGATGAGTTGGTTGTTGTCGACAAACCATTATGGTATCTACCCCACCATCCAGTGCTGAATAAGCCGGGGAAGACTAGAGTAGTGTTTGTTTGTGCGGCGAAGTTTCGAGGAACATCCCTCAATGATCAGCTCCTTAGCGGACCAGACTTCACCAATTCTATTGTCAGTGTGTTGGCAAGATTTCGTGAGGATTTACTCGCCCTAGCAGCAGATATAGAATGCATGTTCTACCAAGTCAGACTGCCTCCTGCTGACCGAAACGCATTTAGATTTTTATGGTGGCCGGATAGTAACCTTAACCTGAATCCAGTTGACTATCGTATGGAAGTCCATCTCTTTGGTGCAACCTCGTCACCAAGTTGTTGCAATTTTGCGCTGAGGAAGACAGCCGAGGACAACAGTGTGAACATTGTTGACAGGAATTTCTATGTTGATGACTGTATCAAATCGGTTAAATCTCCAGTGCGTGCCATTGAATTTGCAGACCAGCTTCGTGAGCTCATCTCCAAAGGTGGATTTTGACTCACCAAATGGTTGTCGAACAGTCCAGAGGTCCTAGAATCTATCCCTCAATCTGAAAGAGCCCCATCCGTATTGGATCTCGACTTCGACAGAGAAAGGCTTCCAGTTCAACGTGCGTTGGGACTCAAATGACATATGGAAAGTGACAAGTTTATCTTTGATGAAGCTCTAAAAGACAAGCCAAATACGCGACGAGGGATTCTTCCTCTAACAAGTTCCGTGTACGATCCACTCGGTTTCCTAGCGCCAATTGTCCTCCCAGCGAAGACGTTACTACAAGATCTCTGTAGGCAGAAACTTGGATGAGACGACCAAGTTGGCGAAATCGAGACTAGAAGGTGGGAAACGTGGAAGGAGCAGCTTCCAAAACTCTCGCAGATAGCAGTGAACAGATGTATTTAGCCCGCCAATTTTTGAGACGTGAAATTCGCTGAGTTGCATAACTTTGCAGACGCCTCTCAATCTGTGTATGGAGCGGTCTCCTACTTAAGACTCGAATATGTCTTCGACAAAGTCCATTGTACGTTTCTCTTAGGGAAATGTCGCTTAGCTCACCTTAAACCTATGACAGTACCGAGATTGGAGCTGTCCGCCGCGGTTCTTGCCGTCCAGTTGGACAAGATGCTAAGACAAGAGCTCGACATCCCAATAGCCCAGTCAACGTTTCGGACAGACTCCACCTGCGTCCTGCAGTACATCAGAAACCAAACGAAACGGTTCCATAAATTCGTGGCCAACCAGTTGACAGTAATCCAAGAGAATTCAGAACCTCAGCAGTGGAGGCATGTTAGCTCCGAGCTTAACCTGGCGGATGATGCAACTAGAGGTCTCTCTGTAGATGAAATGATCCTGAACAACAGGTGGCTCCATAATCCCCAGTTCTTAACGAAAGAAAAGAAGTGCTGCCTTTGGACTCAACCCTTCACCAGCCGGACGTTCTCAGATGATGATCCGGAAGTCAAACGCGATGCTCAGTGTCACGGTCAAAAACTAACTCAAGATCAAGGTCATGATTTTCTATCACGACTATTCGAGCGTTTCTCTTGATGGGATAGGTTACAAAAGGCTATGGCTTGGCTCCTACGATTCAAAGCCTGGTTAATCGAATGCCGTAGACGAAGTCTTCCTGATGCCAACAACCCTAACAGCGTAGCACGTCCAAACCCGTTGTCTGTCCGTGAAGTTCAGGACGTTGAGAAGGAAATCCTGAATCACGTGCAAAAGCGATCCTTTCCAGACGTCATTCAAGCCTTGGAAAGACTTGGTCAAGTACACTCCCCGCGTCAGCTATCCACTAAATTGAAAGTTTTAAAGACGACGGGCTCCCATGCGTAAACTTCACCCGCTGTTGGACGACAATGGAATTCTCAGAGCCGGCGGAAGACTGGAAAACGCGTTAGTCAGTTACGAAGCAAAGCATCCCATTATTCTTCCCTGTTGTCATCATGTCACAGATTTGATCATTCTTCAACATCATCAACAAGCAGGTCATCTTGGTCAAGAGGACGTGTTGGCTAGTCTCCGTCAGTTATTTTGGATAATCAAGGGGCGTTCAGCTGTGCGTCGCATGATTGGCAATTGTTTCCTTTGCAAGAAATTTGGAGCTGTACGCGGAGAAAAGCTAATGGCCAACCTTCCAAAAGAAAGATTAGCCTCAGGAGATCCTCCCTTTAGCCACGTTGGAGTGGACTATTTTCGCCCTCTCTATGTACGTCAAGGTCGTTCCCATGTAAAACGCTATGGCTGCCTGTTTACATGTCTAGCTAATCGAGCGGTCCACATCGAGTCGGTTCATTCCCTTGACACAGATAGCTTCTTATGTGCATTACGAAGGTTCATCAATCTTCGAGGAAAGCCGACAGCCATCTTCAGTGACAACGGGACCAATTTTCGTGCTGGAGAAAGGGAGATCCGTGAGTCACTAGCAGCTTTGAACCAGAGGTCAATCCACGCATTTCTACGTCAGAGAAATATCGTCTGGAAATTTAACCCTCCTGCTTCGTCACACATGGGCGTTGTCTGGGAGCGCGTAATTAGATCTATTCGCAAGATCTTAAGAGCGTTGCTTGGCGAACAACTCGTAACAGACGAAATGTTGCAGACCTTATTGACCGAAGTTCAGGGGATTCTGAACAGCAAACCGTTGACCCCAGTCAGCAATGATCCCCGAGATCCTGAGGCACTTACGCCAAATCATCTACTCCTCTTGAGAGCCAACCCCAATTAACCTCCAGGAAAACTTGAAGGATTTTCATTAAATTGTTACTTAGTTCGTGCCGACGACTGTTTAAGTGTTAATGAACTCTATACACCAAGTTAGTTCATTGGGGCCGATGTGTAGCCACGAGCGCGTAATGTTTTTGTTAATTTATTCATGTTTTATTCTTTCACCTTGTTTTTTGTCACTTTTCGGCGTGCAGTTACGTAATTTGTGTTGTGCAGTCTGTAGATTCCTTCGTGGCGTTGTTTTTCTGTGTTCAGTATAAAAGGTAAGTTTCTCGTTGTGCAAATTAGTATTTGTCTCCGGAATTGTCGTACAGATCTTGAAAGTGTCGTATTTGTTTCTTAATTTTGTATTTCATTTCGTTCAGTTGCCTTTCTGGTATTTCCTTTACTTATATTCGTGTTTGTACTGTTTCCTTTCAGTGAATCGTTTTATGAAAGCGTATTCATCCTACACACCTACACCATTCTTCTTCTGCACATGAAAATATTGCACAACAGGAAGCACCATCCTTGCTTGCACTTGCAACATCATCTTCTCCCTCAACTGGAATTGTTTCTGCAATGTCTACCACGTTCTTAGGCTTGAAGACAACAAACAGGTCACCAACGTTTGGTTCTTCTTCATGACCCGCAATCGGAAGGAGGCTCACGCCAACAGGTTTATTAAACTGGCTCCATAACAGAAGTTTCCCAAGTCCTATGCTGTAGGCTTTCCATACCCTTAGCACATAACTTTCGTTCTGAATATTGTCTACGTAGCTTACACCATTCAAAATCACTCCTGTTTTCGACTGTTGTTCAGGTACTGCTGCTAAAGTTACAAAATCCCTGGAACCCGGCCATGAGATTCAATAGCAGCCTTCATCTGGTTGGCAGTTTCAACGTCGTGGTCCTCGTTGACATACAGCTGCATGTGAGACTTTATTTTCTATTGACACCATATAGTAACAAAGTTACAGAAGTAGCTGAATGACGTTAACTTATTAGTTGTTAATTACATAAAAAAAAACAGAAATAAATAAATAAAAGAAAAACAGAAAGCGACAAAACCACAGGAAAAAACAATTTTAAGGAATAATAGAACAGTCACGTGTCAGGATATAACAGAGTGAATACTTAAAACAATATTACAATACTGTTTCTGATACAATTGTTTGTGTGACGAAAACATTAATGAAATAGTAGTAGCAATAGTTGGTGGGAGTCCAAACATGTTAATTAACTAAATCACACAGTTGTTTGACCAGTTTAAAGACCCATATATAATAACGAGTCAAAAGACAGCACAGGTTTATTATGAGCGAATTGTTTGATTTGTCTGGCCTCAACTCAACGCAATCTTTAGGTCGATTCTGTCCGTTTGGGATAGAAGATTTCCTTCTTGAAAGAAGACTGTTACGCAATTCCAAAAGAGGGTTATCTCGTCACAATACCAAAACGGATGAGGCAATGTTTCAACGGCTGCTTGGCAAAAAGTGCATTTCTCATTGTCTTTAAGTCCTGTTTTGTTGCAATAGTTTGTTTGTTGGGAGTTTCCTATGTAAAAATTTGAACTGAAACTCTTTTAGCTTAGTGCTTTTTGTACACTGAAAGGGAAGTGAGTTTGTAGCGTTCCAATCGACTTCCTCAACATCCAAATGTAAGTCCAGGAGCCATTTTTCTTGGCTCTTTTAGGGCATTTGTACTTTCTTTTCCACAAGCTTTTTATACACCAGTCTCATGTGAGACTTGATGCATGCTGCCGTTCTATCACATGCCCTCTTTCCTCCCTGAAGATCTGAGAAATCCACTCTTTGTAATGTAACTCACGCTTCGCCCGCTTCCACTTTAGCACCAACAATGGTCGAGGCAAAGTGATACCATCCAGCGTTAACCGATCGATAACACAAAGTTTTAAGGATCGACACAGCGTTCCTCAGTTTCTTTCATCTCCCATTATTGCGAGAAATGTGGGACTGCCTTGACTACAAGCTTGAAAAATGTGAACTAATGTCATTGTTTCAAGCTTTTCAGCGGACTGGCGTCTTAAGACTAAAGTGATATGCTAAGGAATTCCGCGTTCTGCAAACCAATCACTTTGGTTTATTTCCTTGGCAAATACCTCATCGCCCAAGTGTACCAGCAAAGCAGATTATTCATTTAGGTTTTCGATTACATTTTTGATTAACCGATTGAAGGAGGTGAGCCTTCCATGCCATGATGCCTTTCTTAACTTGCTCGGTAGCAAATGTCAACTTGTCTAACTGCTCTGATGGGGCGCTTACAACGTTGACTGCTTGTTCTGTTATTGTGATACTTTGCGTTGAGAAATGCAGTTATCAAACACTCCACCATGATTGTGGTCACAGGTTGCCTGGTAGTCGCCATCCTTATCATCACTAAGCGCAAACTGTTTGCAATGGTCTGGAATGGAAGACGACTCCGAAACTTGGACCTTAAAAGAAGAAAGCAAGTAATTGTTAAGCCAACTCTAGTTTCATGCATACATACAGCCGCACTCCATGCCTGGGTGTTCAATACGTCCAAGGCCTAACAGGGCCTAACACGTTTACTTTAAGCATTTTCCTCCTCACTTATCTATACGCCTAGATTACAGGAGCTGAAAGATGGACTCACTTTAGGATTTGCTTGTTTACACTGTAAAACGAAAACAGCAACGTAAAGACCAACCTAACTCGTATGATCTAAAATTCGCAAGAACTACTACACAACTATAGTACGACTTGCTCTGCTTAAATCATAGAGACATTTGATTTAAATTACCTTGAAGTCGCTTTCAGATACCGCTTTGCTAATTTCAGTTGGTTCTTTTCCTGCTTTGTCCACGATATGCTCATTCCAAGATCTTCCAGCTGATCAACAACATTTTCAAGATCTTAAAAGGCTTTGGAGCGAGTGGCAGTGATGTAACCGAGACCCTGCAGGGATTTCCTCACAGATGCGGAACACAATTTTCATTTAAAAATCGTAAGCTGAATATATATTCCCTTAAAATTGCCGATGCTATAATTTTTATATTATTTGATAGTTTTTTTTTTCGTTGGTATTTTAATAATTACACTTTGCTCGCGGGACAGCAATGTCACGCCACCCAGTGTTGTGCCATGAAAATGGACCACAAGTTCGAATGCGAGCGGGCCTCTCAAAGCCATTTAACCAGAGTTTTTCATTGATATTTGAATGAATTAAGCCACAATTACGTCATAGAAAGTTATTTCCTGAAAACTTGGCAATGTTTTCGTGCTACAATTTGAGTACGAAAACATCATAACTTATGATTTTAATTAAGTTTTAGGCATAAAATAAAAATAGATTCTATACTCTGTGCCATCACACGAAAGGAAAAGGTCACTTAGACGATGAAGTCTACAAGGATATTTATCCCGTTGGTTCTCAACCTGCAAGAATTTACGGTCTTCCAAAAATGCATAAGTCTCGTGAACCCAATTCAACACCACCTTTCCGTCCCATAGTTTCTTCCATAAGTACTTATAATTACAATCTGGACAAATTCCTTTGCAATCTTCTAGAACCCCAAATCCCATCAGATTATAATGCTAGAGATACGTTCACTTTCGTTAAAAAAATCAACCACTATCCATCTCTGGCAAGTTCATGGTTTCCTTTGATGTTGAGAGTTTGTTTACCAACATACCTCTTGACGAATGTATTGATCTGGCGGTTAAATATATTATCCAGGGTAATCCATGCCTTAAAGTAAGTTCTGTTGATCTCAAAACCCTCTTTTCCTTTGCTACAGCGCAACCACATTTTTTATTTAATGGTGTCTTTTATGATCAAATTGATGGGGTAGCAATGGGTTCTCCCCTTGCTCCAGTCCTCGCAAACCTCTCCATGGGACACTATGAGAAACTATGGTTGGAAAACTATTCGTCATCACAAGTGTTATTCTATAGACGTTATGTCGTTGACACCTTTTGTGTATTCATGAATGAACATGACGCTCATCTATTTTTTGACTACATCAACACCAGACGCGCCAATATAAAGTTTATTATGGAAAGGGAAACTGAGGGTAAATTATCTTTCTTAGACTTTTTGATTGATAACAATCATATGTCCCTAGTTACATCTATTTTCCGCAAAAAGACCTTCACTGGTCTTCTTACCAATTATTTCAGTTTTGCCCCATTGTCATACAAACTGGGACTAGTTTGGATATTAGTTGAAAGAGTCTACAAAATTAATAATACATAATACTTTCTTTTATTCTTTCTTTTATTCAAATTCGATCGTCGATAAAATTATTCGTAAGTATATCTGTAATGCAGTTAATGAAGCTAGCCCACAGAGAAGCCACATTGTTGGGACCAACAAACCTTCTACACATTATTATAAACTTCCTTTCACGGGCCGTTTTTCCAGCGTTACACAAACTAAACTTAGAAAACTGCTAAGACAATATTGTAGTAATGTTGACATCAACCTAGTTTTTTCCACTTTTAAGGTTAGACAGTTGTTCAGCGTGAAAGATTTCGTACCACAAGGTCTCCGTTCGCATGTTGTGTATAAATTTGTTTGTGCTGGCTGTAATGCTATTTACATTGGCGAAACCGCTCGCCACATTTCTACTTGCGTCCGTGAGCACCTTGTGTCCGACAAGGCTTCTCATGTTTACAAGCATTTAGTGTCATCTCAGGCTTGTCGGGACTCCTGTTCTACGGAATGTTTCACTGTTTTAGACATTGCAACCTCTAAGTTTCAAATTAAAGTTAAAGAGGCTCTGCATATTAAATGGGAGAGGCCTGTTCTAAACCAACAGTTACAACATGTTGGATTAACCCTTTCTATTTAGTAAGTTTTGTAGTCGAATGCCTCATGTTTTATACTTGTTTTCATTATTATTCAAATAATAGTTAATCCTTGTAATATGAAACTCTGTATACAGTTAAAATTCAAATTGTAACGGACATTTGCAACTGAAGATGGCATAAGTATGTCGAAACATGTCTTGTTTTAAACTTAAAAGTGTTGTTTTATTTTTTCAAACCATTATTCATCTGCTACTTTCACGATCAAAAAGCTAGAACGATTAGTCAAATATTTGTAACAGTTTATTGTTACGCACGATAATTCTTCAAATCTTCTCAAAATCCGTTACCACCGGAAGTGCTTTTAAGGAAAAAAGTGAGTGATAAACGTTTTTCGCATCTTCCCACGAAAGAAAGGTGTATTTGGCGAAAAAAAACTACAGTTCGTTAAGCAACTTACTTTGGCCTATCTATAACCAAAATACGGGCGAATTTGATTTTTTCGACTTGTGCCACTGATAGTCGATTTTAGTCGATTTTTGTGGAAAGCCTCTCTTAAGACCATAAGGACATCCAGGCTGCATCACTGCAACCAGGTAATACACCCAGGGCCGGGTTGTTCGAAAGCCGATTAACCCTAATCCAAGATTAAAAATTAACCAAGGAGTTTATTTCTCTATCCACAAACATTGTTAAACGCTGATATCCTACACAATTTTAGATTATAGGACGTCAATCCTGAAAAGCAAAAATCAGCAAAAGAAACTTTCATCCAAAAGACAAAAACTGCAACCAAAGTTTACGCTAATCCTGAATTAAGTTAATCGGCTTTCGAACAACCGGGCCCAGGTTTTTAATAACTTCATACAGACACCGTCGTTCAATCCTCCGTGCATCCCCTTAACTTACTAATATAACAGAATTGATCAGAAAATATCCAGTAACTTTTGGCAATCTAGTGTGAGAAGGCTAGCTCTTGTTTCGTTTACATTGTTCGGTAGTACCTGTTTAGTTTTCCATTGGGTACGTTCACTGATTAGATAGCAAAAGGGCACAAAATTTTCTTTTATTTTTCAAAGTATTCCAATAAAAGCTTCCTTTATGAAGAGAAGAACACGAGCTGCACATTTCTCCGTGTTTTCCCTTCCGACCCTATACTCTTACTTGGTATAAGCCTAAGCAAACAATTAACTCATCATAATTGACACCTGCTTTCAAGCTAGTGTTTGTTGTAGGTTTTATGACGGTCAAAGCGATGGTTATTATTTGGGAGGTACTTGATTGAGTAATCAGGGTCTCTAAATCCTCGTACTATTACAAAAATAAGTCGATCAAAGTTTGAGGATAATATCATAGTAGAAACAAAACAAGAGAAACCATATCATCTCGTTCCATAATTTCTTTCAAGTGTTGCGCATCCCACTCAGAGTAGACCTGATGTTACACAGTCTGAATTGATAATGAAGTTGTTCAAAGACCGCCCATAGTCATAGTTCCTGGGTGATGGGTTTATCGTGGTTAGATGACTTGAATGACCAGAATAAATTGAAGAGATTCTTTCTTTTATTCTTCAGCAAGGTATCTTAAAAGAAAAAAGTAGAAATGGAATGGAATGGTTTATTTCAAAATCACATTGCAGCCCAAGGGCTGAATTAAGCAAATTTCACAATAAAAGTTTACAAGTTTAAAAAATCACAAGCATGTTATATAAAAGTATCAATAATAATTTAATTCGAAAAACAAATTTAAAATAATAATCGATCTTTTGACAAATCTATAAAAACATTCTGGAATTATTGGCGGGTCATTGCGTAAACAAACGAGTTATTTGCTCTGTTTTTACACGAGGCAAGGCAAAAGGACGATGATTTCTGAGTTTGTACTTGACGTTGTTCAATGGTGGTAGTAAGCTGTTTAGTTTATGATTGGGATTCGAAACAACTTCGTCAAACAGTCTACTGCATAGCAGACTATGGTGCTCAGCTAAAGGCGTTATGTCCAAAAAAAGCAAGCACTGTTGTAGCTCAAGCTGGGCAAGATTATCTAAGGCGCCCTTTTTTCGATGCGTACGAGCTCATTTTTTAAGTACTGCGGCAACGCATTGTAGAAAACTGGCAAAGCGTAGTCTACAGAAGATCGAACGCACGATTTGTAGAACAGAACTAACTCTGAAGGTTGCAACTGAGCTCTTTTTTGCTAGCTTTCTTGACTACCTCGTTCACATGGGCGTTCCAGGGAACGTTGTCACTTATTGTCAATCCTAATAACGTAATTTCGTGCGTGGGGGATAAAAATGGCGATTTTTTTGTTTTGTTTGTTTGTTTGTATTTTTACTTTTTCTGCACTAAACTCAGTGAATTGTGCTTTGTTATCAGTGTGTTGAATAATTAACAAATAAAAAAGCCGTAACCGTGCTTTGTTCTTTTATAAGGCAAGCAAGGAAGTGACGAGAGCACGAAAGAAGTAGGAAGAAGCACGAGCCGTAGGCGAGTGCTCGTAACTACTTCTTGAGCTTGCGCGCGAGGAAGGGCGTCAGTGATCGTACATGTTGGGTCAACACTGTGTTTTGTTGTAAAAATTCTTTTTAACTGGCGGTTAAACCCGTTCAGTTAAAACAAGCAGCACTTAGAATTCGTGTCGTCTATTCTATTTTATGACTGTACTATTTTAATCGAGAAGATAATGTTTTTAATTGTGAAAAATGCCACATTTGTAATGATCTTGAAACTGCACGCGCAGATAATTGGCGTCATCTGCGTGCTTTGTACTCAAACACGCTCGATTCAATGAAAAGATGCGCGAGCTATATTATAATAAAACAATTATCAAGGTCTTTATTTATAGGACATATACCTATTTCAACGTTTTCAGCTGTTTGCAAAGTAAATGCAAACCAAAAAGACAGTTCCAGTAAATCCCCTGAATATAATTGCAAAAGAAAAGTCAAATATATGCGAACGTGGAAAAGGTTAATTTCCTTGTGAATTATGAGTAGATCCAGTCCTTTGTGCGGGCAAACGGCCATTTTAGGAGGTAATTTGAAATTGTAATTTTGACCGTTTGCCCCCACAAAGAAATGGATCTACCCATAATTCACCAGGAACTGATTATTAGCAAAATCATGTATTACAGTCGAACCTCCCATAACGCCCTCCTAATGGCTGTTTATTAAGATTAAGAAAGTTAACGATTTTCTTTTCTCGGGGTAAATTCATACCTGACAGGAGCTAAATTTTGTAACTGGAGACCTTTATCCAGGCCTATGTGAAACAATCTTAAACAATCATTGAGTAAAGGGGATTAGTTTCTAAAGAAACTGTGGTGCTGCGTCGGTGGGGGAGTGAAACACGAAAATTTGGCTTATCAACGGAGTTGATAATGTAAATTGACCACCGTACAGGGATTCGATTAGCTGACGTTTCGAGCGTTAGCCCTTCGTCGGAGCGAATCGAGGAATTGTGGGTTGTGTATGGTTTATATACAGAAAATGGAGCTACGCTATTGGTGGTAACATGGTAACGTGAAAAACAGGAATAAATTAATTGAATGAAAAGCGCTCGTTGATACCGTGGGGATTAAGAGTGCCAATTTGAAAGATCAGTTTTTGCTCGAGATTTTTACGGCTTTCCGTGGTACCTTGATGTAGGGAAAGGCCGGAGATCGACATGTATTGTTTGGAACGGCTAGGGAGATTATAAATGAAACGATCAGTGATCTTAACAGATCGCTTAGGGCCCGATATTTTGTCAGTGTTTTGAATGAAAGGACAAGTTTTGCATCGCGAGCGCGCGCATTTAAAAGTGCCAGGCTGATCTGATTTTTCCAACAAATCAGAGGAAATGTGCCATTTTTTCGAGAAACGTGGCTATCCTGATTCTGTGGTTCAATCGGGCCATCACCGCGCTCAGCAGATTGATCAACAGTCAGCACTACAGACGTCACAAAAGGAAAAGAAAGACAGAATTCCATTCACCCTCACATTTCACCCACATAATAATCCAGTTAAAGCCATCATTCTTAATAACTTTAAGATACTGCAAAATGATCCAGAAACTGCTAGAATCTTTTCGGAACCACCGCTGATTTCATTCAAACGCGACAAAAATGTAGGTAACTTTCTAGTTAAAAGCGCATTCAAGACAACTGAACAACCTGGCACTTTTAAATGCGCGCCCTCGCGATGCAAAACTTGTCCTTTCATTCAACACATTGACAAAATATCGGGCCCTAAGCGATCTGTTAAGATCACTGATCGTTTCACGTGTACCTCCGCAAATGTTATCTATTGCATAACCTGCACATTATGCAAAAAGTTATACATCGGCGAAACAGGAAGACGACTAGGTGACCGATTCCGAGAACATCTTCGTGATGTTGAGAAAGATGACAAAGACGCATCCAAACCTGTCGCTCGGCATTTTAATCTCTCTAACCATTGTAAACAACACATGTCGATCTCCGGCCTTTCCCTACATCAAGGTACCACGGAAAGCCGTAAAAATCTCGAGCAAAAACTGATCTTTCAAATTGGCACTCTTAATCCCCACGGTATCAACGAGCGCTTTTCATTCAATTAAAATATTCCTGTTTTTCACGTTACCATGTTACCACCAATAGCGTAGCTCCATTTTCTGTATATAAACCATACACAACCCACAATTCCTCGATTCGCTCCGACGAAGGGCTAACGCTCGAAACGTCAGCTAATCGAATCCCTGTACGGTGGTCAATTTACATTATCAACTCCGTTAATAAACCAAATTTTCTTAAACAATCATTGCTAATTAAAAAAATGAATAAAACCGCTATCGCTCTGGGCCAAATCTATTCAAGCCCCTAACCCTCTTCAGGTTGGGGGACACCGATTACCAACTCGTTTATTTTAAAGGATCTGCACCAACTCCTTTATTTTTAAGGATCGACGCTACTACTCTTTATCAGTTATCAGTGGTATAACAGTTGTATCAAACAAATGTCCAAATGAGCCGTTAGAAAGAAATCCTTACATTCGACAAAGTAGTCTAGTTACCAAAGTGTATTATAAGAAGCATCATCCATAGGCGAACTCATATACAACGTATGCCCGTTATGGTACTGTCGTATCTTCTCTCAGGCCATCACTACAGCATACCTCCAACTCTTTCTAGGAAATATTAAGACCTATTTTGTTTTCAGATACAAGCGAGTGTCCACCCGGAAAAAAGACAGACGATGCCCATGGCCGCTGTTGTGTTTTCCCTTTCACGTATGGTGGAAACTCTTATAATGCCTGCACCACTGCCAATTATCACAGGTTATGGTGCTCATTTGATGCTGTTTACATAGGGAACTGGGCTAATTGTGGTAAGAAAAGGACTTAACTAGGGTGACAGGGTCTGCGAAGACAAACTGTTGAAATATTCAATCAAATGTTGGCCTACTCTAGGACCTAAAGTTGCCGTACCTTTGGGAGACGTTAGGTAATTCCCTGGAAAGTGACATACTATCCCGATTTTCTCAAATTTGGCACAATTGATAGCCATCCATAAGACATTGAAAAAATGCAATAAGAAGATGGGGTCACCGTGCTTGTTTTCGCCCTGCATGCTCGTTATTCTAAGTGTTTTTACTGAGTTGCGCAACAAATGTTCGAAACTTGAACGACACCCAAAAATTGTTATTATTTAGCAAAACCTATCAATAGTAGTGAAACCTTGAGCCTAATTGTTTCCCTGGGCTATAATATTACAGTATTGTGATTTCAAATTGCCCGATCTTGCAAAGAATGTAAGCGAATTGAACCACTGCATCATCATCTCGTACTCCTCCGTGGCTTCAAATGCAGACTTTAACGTCATTTATACATAAATAATCCAACTTCTACTATGGAGCTTTTTTCTCCTTAAAATATGTTTTTCGTGTGTCCATTACAAGTAAGTAAAAGGGGGAGGTAGTGAAGTGTGTGGGGGGGGGGTCACAGCGGGCTCGTTTCTTTGCAACACGAAGGAAAAGGTAAACTTTCAGCTGACAAAGCTCAATGTCAAGGAAATGAAAACGTAAAGCTTGTGGGATGTGGCTGGAGTGACAAGGATATTTCACAACTTAATGTGATCAAGTAAGCTGAAGCCACTCTTAGCGCACTAAGGCCACAAGGTAGCGGGCATTACCCCTTAAACCTACCAAAGCAAAGATTGAACCCAAGCATTAGCAGCCATGAACAGCTGTTTCGGCCTTGTTAGGCCTAATCAGCATGGCATAGCTAATGCTGAGGCTCAAGTACCCACATATCAATAAAACAGGCAATGAAAACGTAAAGCTTGTGGGATGTGGTTGAAGTGACAAGGATACTTCACAAATTAATGTGATCAAGTAAGCTGAAGCCACTCTAAGGGCACTAAGGCCACAAGGTAGCGGGCATTCCCCCTTCAATCTACCAAAGCAAAGATTGATCCCAAGTATTAGCAGCCATGGACAGCAGGCCTCATCAGGTAGATTTAAGGGGTAGTTCCCGCTACCTTGCGGCCTTAGTGCCCTTAGAGTGGCTTCAGCTTACTTGATCACATTAATTTGTGAAGTATCCTTGTCACTCCAGCCACATCCCACAAGCTTTACGTTTTCATTGCTTGTTTTATTGATATGTGGGTACTTGAGCCTCAGCATTAGCTATGCCATGCTGACGAGGCCTAACAAGGCCGAAACAGCTGTCGACGTCTTATAATTGGCTGTTTTTTGTTATTTTTGGATGCAAGTCCTAAGTACGCGCCGGGGGGGGGGGGGGGGGACGGCAATACATCCATCCCAAAACGTTTTGCAGTGTCCAAGTAGTGCCGTAGTTCTCTTCCCTGAGGAGATCTACAAATCTGTTGGTTCGTCTGTGGTGCTTCCACAATTGTTGCAAGCTGTGCCTCTAGAAAAGCTATGTGCTGTTCAGTTCCTGCGCAATGGTGCGGTTCGTCTGACCTTCAAACAGACCGCTGACTGTGATGATCTTGTTCTTCGTGGTGTCATGTACGGTGACACACCCTTACGTGTTGTCAGTGCTGATAAAAAGTCCCGCCTCGTGTACCTTCGGGATTGCCCGTCTGAGGTTTCTGACGATGTTGTGTCTCAGTTCTTCTCCACGTACGGGGAGGTGCTTTCTGTTCAAAGATCCAAGCATGCCGCCTTTCCCGTTCTCCTTGATGGGAACCGCGTGGTGAGAATGTCCTTGTCTCGAGACATCCCGTCTACTGTTAACGTCGCTGGCTTCGACTGCCGGGTGTGGTACGCTCGCCAGCCTCCGCAGTGCTCGATTTGTAGCAAGTCCGGCCATCGAAATCGTGATTGCCCGCTTTCTGGTCTGTGTAGACGCTGTCGCCAACCTGGTCATCTTGCCAAGGAGTGGAAGCAGGCTTGGGGTTCAACCCGTTCCGCTGTTTTTTCTCTGGAGGTTCCCCTAGATGAGCGTACGGAAGTTCTTGTTTCTGGTTCTGTCGATCCTATAGATGGAAGCCCGGATTTTGTTCCTTCTGCGGATGAGGCTTCTTTCGATGAATGTCAAATGCCTTCGGGGGATGAGGAGGTTGTTGCCCAGGCTGAACCCTCTCCTCCTCCTCGTCGTTCAATTATTACAGCTTCTTCGTGTTCTTCTGTTGGTGTTTCTCCTTCTGTTGATGTTCCTGATGCTGGCGTGGCTTCTGATGTTGCTCCTGATGATATTCCCGATCCTTCCATTGGTGATTCTTCCGCTGCTGCTGTTGTGGATTCTGAGTCTGTGGTCGCCGAGCCTCCGGTTGTTCCTGTCCCTAAGCCACCGCCGTCTATTTTTGGCCGTCTGAAAGCTGCTGCTGTTAAAGATATTCTCCTCCGCAAAACGCTTGAGCGTTATGGACATGTTATTACGGAGAAGCTTTTAATGCGTATTCCTCAGGATGTCCCTTTTGCTTCCGGTCAATATCTGGTTCATTTGATTCATCTTGCTGATGAGAGACTTGCTTCATTAGGGCGTATTGAGAAGAACGTTAAAGCTAATTCTACTAAGAGATGAACCTTGCCGTGTTTTTTTCTTTGATATGGGTTGACTGCCTGATGTATTTTTGAATTTTGCGTGCGGCTTTGTTTTCTTGTCTTTGTTTGTCTTTTAATGTGTTTTTATCTGTGAATAAACTTTCTTATACAACCGAAACAGCTGTCCATGGCTGCTAATGCTTGGGCTCAATCTTTGCTTTGGTAGATTTAAGGGATAGTACCCGCTTCCTTGTGGCCTTAGTGCCCTTAGAGTGGTTTCAGCTTACTTGATCACATCAATTCGTGAAGTATCCTTAACAATGTCAAAGCAAATTGGTCACGTTTCTAATGTGCGCGCGCATGAGCGCGTGCTAAATCACGACATAAATTATGCGCAGTAAGAATGCGCCATGCAATTGAAAGGAATCACCTTAAGGCGTTTTAAGGCGAAGTCAAGCGATGTTGGCAAAATTCGCCATAAAATGAAACTGATTTTTCGCGCAGTAAGGTCACTTTAGGCGACTTTATGGAGATTTTGTAGCAGTTTCAGTGAGTAAACTATACTGTTCTAGCAGTTTATTTGATCCTCTTGGTATGACTACAGTGGATACCTCCAATATGTATCAAACATAACAAAGGTTCCATAGGTCTTACACCTAAATGTCAAGCTGAAGGGAAAGAGGATGGCCTTTGCTGAGCCTCTTACCTATCAATAATCTATAACAGTTGACCTATAAGGAAACCAATCCCAAACAGGAATAGACCTTAAGACCATAAAGACATCCAGGCTCCATCACTGCAACCAGGTAATACACCCAGGTTTTTAATAACTTCGTACAGACAACGTCGTTCAATCCTCCGTGCATCCCCTTAACTTACTAATATAACAGAATTGATCAGAAATGTCCAATAGTTTTTGGCAATCTAGTGTGAAGAGGCTTTCTCTTGTATCGTTTACAATGTTCGGTAGTACCTGTTTAGTTTTCCATTGGGTAAGTTCACTGATTAGATAGTAAAAGATCACAAAATTTCTTCAAAGTATTCCAAGAAAAGCTTGCTTTATGGAAGAGAAGAACACGAGCTCCACATTTCCTCGTGTTTTCCCTTCCGACCCTATACTCTTACTTGGTATAAGCCTAAGCAAACAATCAAGAATTAACTCATCATAATTCACACCTGCTTTCAAATTAGTGTTTGTTGTAGGTTTTATGACGGTCAAAGGGGTGGTTATTATATGGGAGGTACTTGATTGAGTAATCAGGGTCTCTAAATCCTCTTATAATTATAAAAATAAGGTCGATCAAAGTTTGAGGAATATATCATAGTAGAAACAAAACAAGATGAAACATCATCTCGTTCCATAATTTCATTCAAGTGTTGCTGATCTCACTCAGAGTAGGCCTGATGTTACATAGTCTGAATTGATAATGAAGTTGTTCAAAGACCGCCTATAGTCAGAGTCCCTGGGTGACGGGTTTATTGTGGTTAGATGACTTGAATGGCCAGAATAAATTGAAGAGATTCTTTCTTTTATTCTTCAGCAAGGTATCTTAAAAGAAAAAAAGTAGGAATGGAATGGTTTATTTCAAAATTACATTGCAGCCCAAGGGCTGAATTAATTTTACAATAAAAGTTTACAAGTTTAAAAAATCACAAGCATGTTATATAAAAGTATCAATAATAATTTAATTCGAAAAACAAATTTAAAATAATAATCGATCTTTTGACAAATCTATAAAAACATTCTGGAATTATTGGCGGGTCATTGCGTAAACAAACGAGTTATTTGCTCTGTTTGTTTTTACACGAGGCAAGGCAAAAGGACGGATGATTTCTGAGTTTGTACTTGACGTTGTTCAATGGTGGTAGTAAGCTGTTTAGTTTATGATTGGGATTCGAAACAACTTCGTCAAACAGTCTACTGCATAGCAGACTATGGTGCTCAGCTATAGGCGTTATGCCCAAAAAAGATGCAAGCACTGTTGTAGCTGGGCAAGATTAGCGAAAACGCCCTTTTTTCGATGCGCACGAGCTCATTTTTTAAGTACTGCGGCAACGTATTGTAGAAAACTGGCACAGCGTAGTCTACAGAAGATCGAACGCACGATTTGTAGAACAGAACTAACTCTGAAGGTAGCAAGTGAGCTCTTTTAAGCTGGACTAGAAAATATAATTTTTTTGCTAGTTTTCTTCATTACCTCGTTCACATGGGCGTTCCAGGTCAGGTTGTCACTTATTGTTAAACCTAATAACTTCGCATTCTTGACCAATTCAAGTTCTTTGCCATCGATGGTTATGGCATCAAATTTCTCAGGTTTATGAGTGAACGAAATTCTGATTTGTTTGCACTTATCGGGGAACTTTACACTTTAAAAGGATGTCCTCATTCTTGTAAACACTTGTGCAATGTTAGGAGAGTAATGAAGTTATCAATACGTATAAACTAAGATTAATTTTAGCCCATTAGAGCTGAGCGCACAGTAAAAAGAAGCCTTTCAGCAAATTATGTGCCTTCTGTAAAACAGAACTCTCTCATATAACGTTAAGTCAATTAATGATTGTAATATTAAGTTGCATGCACACTTTCCCTTACATCCCTCAGTGAATCCGTGCACAGACAATCCTTGTAAGAATGGAGGAACTTGCAAAATAATCGGAGATGATAGTTACAATTGCCAGTGTGCCGACGGCTATTATGGAGACAAGTGTGAAAAAGGTAAGAATACAACAACATTAAGGTTGGATGACACATTTCGAAGTGGAAAAACTCAAAGTTTTGATTTTTTTTTTTTTTTTCAATTATATTTATTGTCAGTGGATCTCCGTTAATTATTTTTAATGATAAGATGACATTTTTTCAGAGATTAAACACTAATATGAATCATTATTATTCAACTTATCGTAACACTTTTCAAATATGGTCACGTTGCACTCAATATACGTCGAGCGTACTAGACACATATCTTGCGATAAACGTAATTTCGTGCGTACGGGATAAAAATGGCTGTTTTTTTTTTCTTTTTCACTTTTTCTGCAGTAAACTCAAATTGTGCTGAATTGAATTGTGCTTTGTTATCAGTGTGTTAGTTAACAAATAAAAAAGCCTTAACCGTGCTTTGTCCTGTTATAAGGCACGCAAGGAAGTGACGAGGCACGAAAGAAGTAGGAAGAAGCACGAGCCGTAGGCGATCCGAGTGCTTTTAACTACTTCTTGAGCTTGCGAGCGAGGAATGGCGTCAATGATCGTACATGTTGAGTCAACACTGTGTCTTGTTGTAAAAATTCTTTTTAACTGGCGGTTAAAACCGTTCAGGTAAAACAAGCAGCACTTAGAATTCGTGTCGTCTGCTCTATTTACGTTCTAATTCACTACGTTCAAACGAACGTAAATTATTTACCACTTAAATATCCGCAGAAACCGGTACAACGATGTATGGGTGGATCGCATGCGGACCCTAACACTTTTATTACCTTTTTTTAAGATACATTTCAATAGAATAATAGAATTGGCAACAAGCTAAATTAGATATTTTGTTACACGTAATCTGCTAAACTGTGGTTCCAACACGTACATGTCCTGATCCTGGTCACTTTGCCAGTTTCCGTGAAGCTTTAGCAACCTCTCAGAAACGCTATGCGAGGGGTCGTTACTTACAACAGAGGTTACGCCACCAGAACGTAAGCTATGGAGGCCATAATCTTTAGGATCACAGCTCACATCCTTTAAAGCGTCCTTGAATATCTCCCTACAACGGGTGTAAGATAATTTGCCAATTTCTAAGGGTATACAGTAGTGTAGTAGGCACCACGGTTTCCGTTTTTTTTTTTTTTTTTTTTTGCTGTGGTTTCTCATTTAATTGCTGTGGAATACATTAACGTCGATGACGTCATGAATAGACAACACCACGCGTGTTCCATTACCTTAACCTCACGCGTGTACCGTCAAGCTGATTGCACGGACACAAAGCGGGTCGGATTACAACCCGCGCGTGTACCATCACCTTAACCCCATGCGTGTACTTTCAAACAATGAAAACAATAAGCTTGCCCAAACGCGCACGCTATTCGTGAACACGGATTGGTTTATTTAGAACTCTATGATATTTCCAAAATAGAAATGTGCTTTTCGTTGGTAGCGTCAAAACTGCCCCATATTTGCATACCAACTTTACAGTAAAAAAGCCCATGGGACACCCTTGAAACCACTGGCATTGAAATAACAACAATAAGACTTCGGAGGGATCAATTCAATGAATTACACGTTTCTTGGGAGACAAACATAAACATAACCTTTATAGAGAAACTGACGCTGATGTTCAGGGCAACAAGTTAAGAGTTCAAGGAAACCGCGATTGTTCTTTACTACTCGAGACATGGTCATAGAATGAATTAAGGATAGTAGGCGCCAGTATTTTATAAGCTGTCAGCTAATTTACGAGTTCAAAGTCCTCTTGGTGTTTACCCAACACAACTGTTTTTCGTTTCTTCCCTGGGGGTAAACTACCAAACTGCACTTTTCTTTTGTAGAACTCTGACCACTCCCAGCCTGAGATACTAGATCAGCAATAGCTTCTCTACTTCGCTTTGCAAGCGCTGTGTTAACATGGTCTCCTTCAAGAACATCTTCAAGCTAGCTTTTGAACATCGAGAAGACTTCGTTAATGACAGGCGAATCTCCGGTGTTACAAGTACCAGCAACACTAGGTTCTGAAGCGCTAGGTCCTGTGCCGTCTCAGGGATTAAGCATCCTCAATCGACGCGCTATACTCGTGGAAATAGAGAACGTGATCAGCTCGAAGGATAATAAGTGTAGGGTTGCAAGCGAGAGAGATCGAACGAAACCGCCGTAAGGTATAAATAGAAAGAAACGACCAGTCACGACTTCGCAATAAGCGTCCTGCGACACCTCACACAGAAAAATCCGGTGAAGAATGTGACGCTAAAATACCAGCGGAAAATGTATTTTATGACTGTGCTATTTTAATTGAGAAGTTAATCGTGAAAAATGCCAGATTTGTAATGACCTTGAAACTGCACGCGCAGACAAATGGCGTCATCGGCGGGCTTTGTACTCTCATACGGCACGCTCGATTTCAATGAAAAGATGCGCGAACTATATTATAATGAAACAACTTTCCTGCTCAATCTTGCGGAATATCCCGTGAATATATGCGAACCTGGAAAAAGGTTTAGCTCCTGGTGAATTGTGGGTAAAACCAGTCCTTTGTTCGGGCAAACGGCCATTTTAGGAGGTAATGAAAACGTAAAGCTTGTGGGATGTGGCTGGAGTGACAAGGATACTTCATAAATTAATGTGATCAAGTAAGCTGAAGCCACTCTAAAGGCACTAAGGCCACAAGGTAGCGGGCATTACCCCTTAAATCTACCAAAGCAAAGATTGAGCCCAAGCATTAGCAGCCATGGACAGTGGCTGCTAATGCTTGGGCTTTAGGGCTTGCTTGGGCTTGCTTGGGCTTTAGAGTGGCTTCAGCTTACTTGATTACATTAATTTGTGAAGTATCCATTTTAGGAGGTAATTTGAAATTGTAATTTTGACCGTTTGCCCCCACAAAGAACTGGATCTACCCATAATTCACCAGGAACTTATCATTAGCAAAATCATGTATTACAGTCGAACCTCCCATAACGCCCACCTGTCGGCTGTTAATTAAGATTAAGAAAGTTAACAATTTTCTTTTCTCGGGGAAAATTCGTACGTGAGAGGACCTACATTTTGTAACTGGAGATCTTTATCCAGGCCTATGTGAAACAATCACTGGTACTTTAAAAAAAAATGAATAAAACCGGTATCGCTCTGGGCCAAATCTATTCAAGTACCAAACCCTATTCAGGTTGGGGACACCGATTACCAACTCGTTTATTTTTAAGGATCGACACTACTACTCTTTATCAGTTATCAGTGGTATAACAGTTGTATCAAACAAATGTCCAAATGAGCCGTTAGAAAGAAATCCTTACATTCGACAAAGTAGTCTAGTTGCCAAAGTGCATTGTAAGAAGCATCATCCATAGGCGAATTCAGATACAAGCTATGCCCGTTATGTAATGTTTAATAAATGAGCAGGAGTGTTTTATCAAGTTTAAAACACGAGGCGCAGCCCAGTGTCTTAGGACTTCATAAAATACGAATCGCGAATTTATTAAACGTCTTAAGAGAGAATGTCCCCGAAGACCGCATGAAATGACAAAAATCTGGCACATGCTTGAAAAATTGATTTCCCTCATCTTTCGCCCAGAGATACCCCAGGATGAGTTAATAAACGTGGTATATTTCTTTGGTTCAGATCTACTTTTGTTTGCCAGAAAATTCGCAAAACTGTACAGGATGCTAAGCGCTACAAAATGGCGGGCATCAAGTGCGCCGAGTAACAACACAAGAACTTCACTCCTCAAAAGTACAAGAGCAAGTTCGCTTATTTTCAATTTGTATAATTGTGTGGGAGGTATTGACAAATTATTTAAGCCAAAAACCAGGATTTTAGGTCTAGTTTTGAATTCACGGCGTGTCTTTAAAAATCAGCAATATTTTATGATCATAAAATCTAATTTTGGAGCACTT
>JAEMWC010000026.1:1315000-1327500 GCA_016490735.1 Pachyseris speciosa
CATCTGATGTGGGAAGCGGAGACATTATGTGTACTAACTGTGAGGCAAGCAGGCTTTTAATAACGGTTATTTTCCCCAGGAGGGTTAGCCTTCTAAACTGCCACTTCAATTATGTTGGAAATTTTTTCTTTTTTGTCCTGATAATTCAAACTTTCAGATTCTTCTCAGAGCCTTAACTTTACTGAAAGACCATGTGATGTGCTGGAAAGCGGCGATCACTCTATTGCTCAGACGCATTGAGCCTATCCAAAGTGCTTCTGTCTTTTCGTAATTAACCTTTAAACCGGAAATTTCGGCAAACGAATCAAGTAGGCTAAAGGACTGCTGCATCGAGGTATCAGACCCGTCGAGAATTAAAGTTGTGTCATCTACATATTGGCTAATTTTACATTCCAAATCAAGTATGCTTATCCCCTTGATTTGATCGTGATTTCTAATCGCATTTCCCAGTATTTCAACACACAAAATAAAAAGGTAGGGGGATAGGGGACATCCCTGTCTAACTCCTCTACTAAGTGGAAAGAATTCTGAGGACCATCCGTTGTTCTGAATAGTACTGCTAATATTTGTGTAAAGTAATTTAACCCAGGCAATTAAAGAATCGCCAAAATTGTAAAAGGAAAGGGTTTTCTCCAAAAAGGTCCATTCCAAGGTATCAAAGGCTTTCTCAAAATCGACAAACAGTAACAAACCAGGAATATTCTTATGTTCTGAGTAGCTTATTATACTATTTAGTAAACGAACATTTTCGCCGATTGACCTGCCCTTAAGGAAACCCGTTTGATCGTTATTAATTATATTTGGTAAAACATGTTTAATTCTTGTTGCTATAGCTTTAGCTGCAATTTTGTAATCACAATTTAAAAGGCTTATTGGCCTCCAGTTTTTTAAAAACTGTTGGGGTTTGTCCTTCTTAGGTATCAGGGTTATTAGTCCTCTTCGTTGAGAAATGGAAAGATACCTTTTGGAGAAAGATAAATTTAAAGACGCAAGAAGAAAAGGAGAAACGTCATTCCAAAAAACTTTGTAGAATTCTGCAGGCAAGCCATCCGTCCCGGGAGATTTGGCCGCTTCCATTGTTTTAAGACTCTCAAAACATTCAGCTTGTGTCAGGGGCCCCTCACAGGACAATTTCTGATTGTAACTTAACTTGAGGTCATTATCATCTGGAAAGAAAAGTTTTTCGCACTCGTTATGGGGATTCTGCTCTGCTATGGAAGAATATAGAGCTTCGTAAAACATCTTAGCTTCGTGCAGAATTTCTTAGTCTGTTGAGACCCATGAATTATTGTCAGTTTTAAGGTTTCTGATAGTTTTACTGTTGAAATGTCGCTTTTCCAGACTATGAAAATATGATGTATTTCTTTCACCTTCATTATACCACTTCACTTTAGATCTCATGATGGCTCCTTGCGTTTTGTAACCGATTATCTCCTCTAATTGCTGTCTTTTAGTTGCTAGTTCCGATTCCAAAAATTTCCGACCTGCCTCTGGTAAATTCCTGTCATCAAGTTTCCTTTCAAGTGTCAAAATATCTTTCTCTAAAATATGTTCCTTTTTATTAAAATTCATTTTCTTGGTAGCAGCGTATTTAATTGAAACTGCTCTAATTTGCATTTTAATTACATCCCATTTTAACACTTCATCTACCCCACACTGGCCATCATATTCCGTTGACACGTCCGCTATGGTCTTCTTTATTAAGGTTACGTAATCCGTTTCAGTCAAAAAATGCGTGTTTAATTTCCAAAAACCGGGTCCTCTGGGGTTGACTGCAGCACTAAGACGAACAGTAATCATTGAATGGTCAGTCCGGTAACCGGGTAAGATTTCTGCTTCCAGAACTTTAGGGCAGAGAGTATTGCTAATTAAGAAAAAGTCTAAACGGCATTGAATTTCTGGTTTTTTCCTTCTCCAGGTATAACGCCTAGTATCTGGGTTGAGAACTCTCCAAATATCCATTAGTTCAAATTTTTGCTTTAAGAGCTCAACTTCATTACGAGATTTCCATTGAGTAACAGGAGCACCACCTTTTTTATCTTTATGAACATCACAGACTAAATTGAAGTCGCCACCAAAACAATGAAATCACATTCAAAGGAGGAAATGTTTTCACCTACATTTTTATAAAAGGTAGGGTCATCTTGATTGGGTGCGTAGATATTCAGAAGTGTTAATATTTCACCTTTTGTCTCGATATCGACAATAATAAATCTTCCTTCAGGATCAATTAAGGATCTTAAAATATTGAACTGGAAATTGTCGTTGAAAAGAATACCGACACCGGCTTTAGAGCTAGAGAAGTTAGTAAATAAAGCTGAATATCCCCACTCAGAACGCCAATAGGCTTCAGTGTCACTTGAGCTATGTGTTTCCTGTAGAAAATATATAGAAAATTTCTTTTTTCTCAACCATAAGAAAGTTTCGCGTCTCTTTGAGTTGTTGGACAGACCTCTGACATTTAGGGAACAAATTTGCATATCATTAAAATTCGCCATGTTGTGGACCAGAAGTGGCAATTCTGTTGTGAAGGAAGGTGTCAAGGGAACAGCAACCTAACAATTAAAATATAACACAGAATAATTACCCAGAGATTGAAGAAAGTTGTGAAGAGTAAACCTGAGACAAGACGTATTAAAATATAAGGTTCGAGAATACGGGTGAAAAGCACATAAAGTTACACAGAGACACAGAAAAAGACACTGATACAAATACATACACTGACACTTCTTGTAAAAAGAAATAATTGTCCGGGATTAGTTTTCGGATCGTGTAAATTAGAGTACTTGGCTTTATATCCCTAGAGCTCTCTTGGGTGGAAACACAGAAACAGATATGCAAATAACACTATTGGTTATCATCAAAGCAGTCGAAAGGATTAGGGGTTTAACAAAGGATACTGCTACACTGATTCACCAGGAGCAATGTATTTTCCATTAACAAACAGTTTGTCCGGATGGGCCCTGCTGAAAAAGGCGGTGTAACCTTTTTCTCTCGCTTCTTGCAGCTTTTTCAGTTGTCCCTTCCGTGAGTCGTACAGTGGCTTGGGAATATCATCATACACATGAAAATCTGTGTCCTTGAGTTTTTTCCTAGCTTGGTCCATCACTAATTGTTTATCTCCATAGCGCAGAAATCTTGCAATAATAGGACGCGGTCTTGTACCTTTGGGTTTTCCAAGACGGTGAATTCTTTGAAATTCGATTCTGTCGCGTGGCCGGTCGATCTTGAGGTGCTTCTCCAAAAATTTATACACAACTTCTTTGGAGTCTTCTGTTTCGTTGGCACCATTTGTGTTGTTCGGTTTCTCTGGTAGGCCGATGAATTTAACGTTTTCTCTTCTGGAATAAGTTTCCATGTACAAAATCTGTTTCCTTAGTTCGAAGACTTCGTTTTCCAGGCCTTTTGAATCTCGTTTCAAATCCGATATATCTTCATCATTGAATTCTACACTTTCCTTGAGATCCTTCACAGTTTCGTCCGTTTTTTTAGCTTTGTCCTTCAAGATCGTGACTTCCGAATCCAACCGACTTACGGTATGCTCAATATTCGCTAAGGTTGTACTCATCTCATTTAAGCGGCTTTCAATAATATCCAGTTTTCCAAGTTTCTGCAGCACATGCTCGATTTTCTTCCCGAGGTCCTCGGCCATCTCGAGCGCCTCGAAGACTTCGTCGGTTTGAGAAGATGTACTTAGTACTCTGCCAGCTTCCTCTTTCGTTCTTTTATCGTCTGGAGAATGTGTGGAATCCTGTGAAGACTTGGATCTATCCTTTCGTTTCGCAGGCATACAAAAATAGTAATTAATTCCACCGAAAGGCCGGAGCTCGAATAGAAGCGTCTATTCCGCCATGTTGCTAGACCCAGACCATCACGGCATATTCCTACCCAAAGCATGAATACTCAGAAATTAGTCAGAATCATGATTGTAACCTTGACAGAAAATAAGAAAAGTATGTAAAGAGCTATGACCATGGCAATGAGTTACAAAACAACGCTGCATTACGAGATTGAGATAGTTATGATTAAATTCTCTCAATTCCAGGATTATTTGTGAGAACGGTACGCTATCTAAGGAAAGTCCGTTAAGCCTATCTGTGCACCCAGAAATTACAGTTCTTTACGGTTATAGTAGCCACACCTATAAACAGTATGCTAATAAAGGAAGCGCATTGTATTTTTAAAGTTGCGTGTCAATGCTAGGGAACTATAGCACGTTTTTTTTTTTCGCAGAAAAATAGTGTTGAAGGTAACATTTTAATTAAATTATTGCTCTCCAAAGCCAGGCTTTTTGAAACACCGCTTTTCGCTCCGTTGGCAGTAAGATGCAACTTCAAAATTTCAGCATACTGACCTTTCTCTATCATAAATTATCAAAACTGCGTAGACTTACCAGAACCAACAGGAATAAATATTCCCGTACGTTTAACCTTTTGAAAGCGCCTTATTGATTCCAGGGTCAGCCTTTCGCGATTTCCCATGGGTATGGCTCGATAATGATTCTGGCACGCGGCATCGTTGAGAACCTCTTCGCCACCCAATGCCTAAAGACGAGCGATGAGCAGGACAGATAGTCATCCTCGAAATCTCATCAGGGACAGTGAACGTTGATGCCCGCGCTAAGATCAAGTCGATCTCCGACTCAACATCAGTTACGCCGACAGAGTGAGCGTGTGCAGAGATGTCTTTTCCACATGAAAGTAAAGGGAGTATGAGAGCACCTTTTTCTTTCGGTCGACTTCTTTTATCCTGGAAGCACTGTCCCCCAACTATTCTCTGAAAAGAACACTTAATTTCCATTCTTTTTACGTTCAGTCTGAGAACATAATCTCAATTCCGCCGTTGTACAAAACTCAGTGATCATCTGTTTGTTTAAGAAATTTTCAATGTCGCGACGTTCATTATATCATTAGGACTAATTTGTTTTCTTTTGTGTTGAACGCTCCGGTTTTTTCCCTTTAAATTTGTTTTAATTGTTTCGTTCCTGCCCCTAAATCAGTTTACGTTTGTCCCTTTCACCATTTCCTCCATTGTATGCTTGTTTGGCTTGTTTGTTTTTTTTTTTCTTTTGTAATTGTTCGGTCTTCTTGCCTACTTGTCGGTCGGTATTTCCTCCTTGATCCTTCTTCATTCCTTTCGGTCTTTCTACCAAGCATTTGCTTTAAGTACTCTAGATCAAAAGTAGTATGTTTTTTTTTGACGAAACCAAACTATTACCTTATCCGCAAAATATAACATCCCTCAAAGTTCCCACGTGTCCATTCATGCGGGTCTTCCTTAAAAGGCGTGTGACATGTCATTGCGTGAAGTACAATACAAGCAAGGCATCTTTCGAACATGTTAGCACAGGACTCGGTAATTTTGCTCGTTTCGGCCTCTAAGATGGTTTGAATTTACCTGTTTACAAGCTCACTTGTACGTTGTAGAAGGATAGACGCTAGAACATGCTTGAGACTGTCAAGAATTGCGATGTTTCTACAAGAGCCCTCCAGGTATTCTTCAGATCTGTTATTCGTTCGGTAAACGCTCTTGAACGGAAGATTCAGAAGATGACAATTTTGAACAGAAAATAGGGTTAAAACCCCACCTACGGCCACTGGATTTACAAGGTGAGCTTATGATATTGATTTTTTAGTTAATAGGATCATTAAGTACTAAGATTTGCGTCGAATTTTGGGTTTGACAACAGAGACTCTAATTCGATTATTTGCAGTTGTTGACACCTCAAGGTGGCGATTTTCCCGAATTAGAGCGTGAATTTTTCGTGCAGTAATTAAAAGCCCCAAACTAATCTTTATATCCTTAAAAAGAAGAACATTTCCGCTAATCACAACCGTAATCTCAAGTGATTCGGAGTTATACCGCATAGGTAAAATGTATCTCGAAAAAGTGCTCCAAAATTAGATTTTATGATCATAAAATATTGCTGATTTTTAAAGACGCGCCGTGAATTCAAAACAAGACCTAAAATCCTGGTTTTTGGCTTAAATAATTTGTCAATACCTCCCACACAATTATACAAATTGAAAATAAGCGAACTTGCTTTTGTACTTTTGAGGAGTGAAGTTCTTGTGTTGTTACTCGGCGCACTTAATACCCGCCATTTTGTAGCGGTTGGCATCCTGTACAGTTTTTGCGAATTTTCTGGAAAACAAAAGTAGATCTGAACCAAAGAAATATACCACGTTTATTATCTCATCATGGGGTATCTCTGAGCGAAATATGAGGGAAGTCATTTTTTGGACCATGTGCCACCTCTCACTCGATCACGAAAAAAAAGCGCTCTTAAGAAGCTTAACTGTACATCTATTCATTCTTACACTAAAATTTAGATTTTGGGTTATTTTGGCCTACAAAATCGGATGTAAAATTTAGCCGTGTCTTTATTAGATATAAAGACACTCATTAAAAAACAATCATTAACAATTAATTTCTTTTTGTATTTCCTTCATGAATTATTAATGAGATTTTTAAGGTACTGTCGTATCTTCTCTGAGGCCATCACCACAGCATACCTCCAAGTCATTCCAGGAAATATTAAGACCTATTTTGTTTTCAGGTACAAGTGAGTGTCCACCCGGAAAAAAGACAGACGATGCCCATGGCCGCTGTTGTGTTTTTCCTTTCACGTATGGTGGAAACTCTTATAATGCCTGTACCACTGCCAATTATCACAGGTTATGGTGCTCATTTGATGCTGTTTACATAGGGAACTGGGCTAATTGTGGTAAGAAAAGTACTTAACTAGGGTGCGAAGACAAACTGTTGAAATATTCAATCAAATGCTGGCCTACTCTGGGACCTAAAGTTGCTGTACCTTTGGGCGACGTTAGGTAATTCCCTGGAAAGTGACATACTATCCCGATTTTTCTCAAATTTGGCACAATTGATAGCCATCCATAAGACATTGAAAAAATGCAATAAGAAGATGGGGTCACCGTGCTTGTTTTCGCCCTGCATGCTCGTTATTCTAAGTGTTTTTACTGAGTTGCGCAAGAAATGTTCGAAACTTGAACGACACCCAAAAATTGTTATTATTTAGCAAAACCTATCAATAGTAGTGAAACCTTGAGCTTAATTGTTTCCCTGGGCTATAATATTACAGTATTGTGATTTCAAATTGCCCGATCTTGCAAAGAATGTAAGCGAATTGAACCACTGCATCATCATCTCGTACTCCTCCGTGGCTCCAAATGCAGACTTAAACGTCATTTATACATAAATAATCCAACTTCTACTATGGAGCTTTTTTCTCCTTAAAATATGTTTTTTGTGTGTCTATTATAAGTAAGTAAGAGGGGCAGGTAGGGTGGGGGGGGGAGGTCACAGCGTGCTCGTTTCTTTGCAACACGAAGGGAAAGGTAAAATTTCGGCTGACAAAACTCAATGTCAAGGCAAATTGTCCACGTTTCTAATGTGCGCGCGCTTGAGCGCGTGCTAAATGAAGACATAAATTATGCGCAGTAAGAATGCGGCATGCAATTGAAAGGAATCACCTTAATGTGTCTTAAGGCCAAGTCAAGCGATTTTGGCAAAATTCGCCATAAAATGAAATTCATGTTTTCACGAAGTAAAGGCCACTTTGGGCGACTTTATGGAGATTTTGTAGCTGCAGTTTCAGTGCGTAAACTATACTGTTCTAGCAGTTTATTTGATCCTCTTGGTATGACTACAGTGGATACCTCCAATGTGTATAAAACATAACAAAGATTCCATAGGTTCTACACCTAAATGTCAAGCTGAAAGGAAAGAGAATAGTCTTTGCTGAGCCTCTTACCTATCAATAATCTGTAACAGTTGACCTATAAGGAAACCAATCCCAAACAGGAATAGACCTTAAGACCATAAAGACATTCAGGCTCCATCACTACAACCAGGCAATACACCCAGGTTTTTAAAAACTTTGTACAGACACCATCTTTCAATCCTCAGTGTATCCCCTTAAGTTACTAATATAACAGAATTTATAAGAAAATATCCAGTAGTTTTTGGCAATCTAGTGTGAAGAGGCTTTCTCTTATTTCGTTTACAATGTTCGGTAGTACCTGTTTAGTTTTCCACTGGGTAAGTTCACTGATTAGATAGCAAAAGGTTACAAAATGTATTTTTATCCTTCAAAGTATTCCAATAAAAGCTTGCTTTATGGAAGACAAGAACACAAGCTCCACATTTCCTCGTGTTTTCCCTTCCGACCCTATACTCTTACTTGGTATAAGCCTACGCACACAATCAACAATTAACTCATCATAATTCACACCTGCTTTTAAACTTGTGTTTGTTGTAGGTTTTATGACGGTCAAAGGGATGGTTATTATATGGGAGGTACTTGATTGAGTAATCAGGGTCTCTAAATCCTCTTATAATTACAAAAATGAGGTGGATCAAAGTTTGAGGAATATATCATAGTAGAAACAAAACAAGATGAAACATATCATCTCGTTCCATAATTTTCTTTCAAGTGTTGCCGATCTCACTCAGAGTAGGCCTGATGTTACATAGTCTGAATTGATAATGAAGTTGTTCAAAGACCGCCCATGGTCCCTGGGTGATGGGTATATTGTGGTTAGATGACTTGAATGGCCAGAATAAATTCAAGAGATTCTTTGTTTTATTCTTCACCAAGGTATCTTAAAAAAAAAAAAGGTAGGGAACTTAATAGCGGCTTTTCACAGAAATCGACCAAAATCGCCTATCAGTGGCACAAGTTGGAAAAATCAAATTCGCTCGTATTTTGCTTATAGATAGGCTATAGTAAGTTACTTTACGAGCTGTAGTTTTATTCGTCAAATACACCTTTCTTTCGTGGGATATGCGAAAAACGTTTCTCACTCATTTTTTTCCTAAAAAGTACTTACGGTGAAAACGGATTTTGAGAAAATTTGACGAACTATCGTGCGTAACAATAAACTGTTACAAATATTTGACTAATAGTTATACCTTTTTGAAGCCTTTTCCTTTCGTGTGAAGGCAAAGAGTATAGAACCTATTTTTATTTTATGCCTAAAACTAAATTAAAATCATAAGCTATGACTGAAATTTTTTCGTTCTTAAATTGTAGCACGAAAACATTGCCAATTTTTTCTATGAGCGATAATATAAGTTTTCAGGATATTACTTTCTTTGGCTTAATTGTGGCTTAATTCATTCGAATATCAATGAAAAACTCTGGTTAAATGGCTTTGAGAGGCCCGCTCGCATTCGAACTTGCGGCCCATTTCCATGGAAACATTGGGTGGCGTGACAAGGCTGTCACTCGAGCAAAGAGTAATTACTAAAACTCCAACAAAAAAAATTATCAAAAAATATAAAAATTAAATCATCGGCAAATTTAAGGGGATATATATTCAGCTTACGATTTTTAAATGAAAATTGCGTTCCGCATCTGTGAGGAAATCCCTGCAGGGTCTCGGTTACATCACTGCCACTCGCTCCAAGGCCTTTTAAGATCTTGAAAATGTTGTTGATCAGCTGGGAGATCTTGAAATGAGCATATCGTGAACAAAGCAGCAAAAGAACCAACTGAAATTAGCAAAGCGGTATCTGAAAAGCGACTTCAAGGTAAATTAAATAAAATGTCTCTATTATTTAAGCAGAGCAAGTCGTACTATAGTTGTGTAGTAGTTCTTGCGAATTTTAGATCATACGAGCTAGGTTGTTCTTCGTTTTACAGTGTAAACAAGCAAATCCTAAAGTGAGTCCATCTTTCAGCTCCTGTAATCTAGGAGTATAGATAAGTGAGGAGATGCTTAAAGTAAACGTGTCAGGCCGTGTTAGGCCTTGGGCGTATTGAACACCCAGGCATGGAGTACGACTGTATGTTTGCATGAAACTAGAGTTGGCTTAACAATTACTTGCTTTCTTCTTTTAAGGTCCACGTTTCGGAGTCGTCTTCCTTTCCGGACCACTGCAAACAGTTAGCGGTTAGTGGTGATAAGGATGGCGACTACCAGGCAACCTGTGACCACAATCATGATGGGAGTGTGTGATCGCTGCATTCTCTGAACGCAAAGTATCACAATAACAGAACAAGCACTCAACGTTGTAATAGCCCCATCAGAGCAGTTAGACAGGTTGACGTTTGCTACCGAGCAAGTCAAGAACAGCATCATGGCATGGAAGGCTCACCTCCTTCGATTGGTTAATCAAGATGACGTCAGAGTAAATGTAATCGAAAACCTAAATGAAGAATCTGCTTTGCTGGTACACTTGGGCGATGAGGTAGTTGCCAAGGAAATAAACCAATGTCGCCACTGGGTCGAGCGGTTGTCGAGGATGGACGCGTGTGTTTAACGTCCGCTTGCTCGAGTGGCAAAATGATAGAGAAAACATTCGAGTAACTCGATATGACAAAATCTGGAGCGACGAAAAGAAAGAAATTGAGTAGCTCGTCAAGTACTGAAGGCCGTTCAACTCACCAAGACAGGGAAGGCAAAGTATCAGATTCGGGAAGGCCTGCAACAATGGAGACCAACGAGAGCGTCAGCGAAATCCCTCGATGGTTGATGTATGGAAGGTTCTTACAGAAATTAAATTGAATACGGAGAAGCTGGTACTTGACGTCGTTTCTTTAAAGGGAAATTATAAAGAGTTGAAAGAAAGTTTACTCTCTACAAAGAGTCAAGTAGACGCTTTAGTCAAAGAAAATGATGGCTTGAAATTCTAGGTGAAATACCTCGAAGATCAGATTTCTACGTCCAAGAAGGAGTTACAGGACATGGAAGAAAGACTCAACGATGACTTAGAGAAATACACCCGAAATTTAATTTGGTGATACATGGAATTCCCGAACAGAGAGAAGAAGATAATGTGGAGAATGTTATCAAACTAGGACAACTTCCAGAAGTCAATTTAACTCGCAGCGATATCGATATTGTTCACAGGATGCAAACAAAAAGCAACGGCAAATCTCGGCCAATTATCGCCCGTTTTAGTAATAACAACGCAAAAAGTAAGTTATATAAAGCTAGATTAAGTCTTTGTAATGTAACCTTACAAGATTTAGGAACGGAGAAGATTTTCATCAATGAAAATATAACGGCCTGTGAGAATAAAGCTGTACAAAGAGGCGAGAAAAGTAAGGAAAAATATCATAACGGCAAAACGTAGACTGTCGACGGTAAAATATTTCTTGAAACAGATTCCCTTGCTAAGGTATTAAGGATCAACTCTTATGAAGACTTAAAAGCCCTTTAGTTCCTAAGATGAAGTTAAAAAACTCAGAACATCGAACAATCTCTAGATTTTGCATACCGTTTAGTAAAACATGTTAAGTTCTTGACCTCTCTAGTTAGCACCTGGGAGTTTGGGGCTGTTAGCCGGCTATATGTTTATTTCCCAGGAGAGGTGAGTAATCCGTGTTTGTTGTCTTTGTGTTAATTAGGCACTATTGCCTTAATTTCGTTAATTTTTTATTGTCTGTTCTGAAGTTGTTGTCACTTAATGTGAGAGGTTTAAGAAATCAGGAAAAGAGAAGATCAATTTTCTCATATTAAAAAAAACAAAAAGACAATGTTTACCTTCTTCAAGAAACGTTCTCAAACCCTAAAGATGAGAAGATCTGGTCGGCGGAATGGGGCGATCAAACGTTTTATTCACACGGTTCAGATCACTCTAAACGCGTTTGCGTTCTTATAAAACCAAATTCTCCACTTTACGCAGAAATAGTGGAACTCGATGTGAATGGTAAATTCATTATCTTGCGTTTAAAATCGCTGGGTGAGATCAGGTTAAATGTTGTTAACGTTTATGCCCCTACTGACCATCGTGAGCAAATTGATTTCATGAACTCTTTTAGCAAGAAAATAATAACTTCAACTGATACTTCTAATCGTATAATAGCAGATGATGGAACACAACACTAAACTCGTTAGATAAGCAAGGTGGATTGACCTGGAAAGAAACTAAGTATAGGAATTCGTTAGTCTATTTCATCAAAGAGGCAAATCTAATTGATATATATCGTAAAATCCATCCCCAAAACAAATCCTACACATACGAATCAAAGGCGTTGAAATTAAACTCGCGTCTAGATTTCTTCTTAATAAGTGGCAAATTTCAGCCCGATATTGCAAAGGTGGAAACCCGAGCATCAATCGCACCTGACCATAAAGCATTCTTTTAAAGTATGAATTTGAATGAAGAATTTAAGCGCGGCCCTGGATTGTGGAAATTCAATAATACACTTCTTCAAGGTGAGTCTTACATACAATTAATCAACGATTAATATCCACAGATCCTACGGAAATGCGCTGATGTAAACAATAAGCAGTTACTATGGGAATTAATAAAAATGAAAATAAGATCCGAAACAATACGATATTCCAAAGGAAAAAGTAAGCAATCAAAAACGCGTGAAAGTGCTATTCAAAATAAAATAGAAGAATTGGACTCAAAAATTTGTAATGACTTCTGCCTTGATGAACACTCATTAGCGGAGTATGAAGAATGAAAGAAGGATCTACAGGTAATCTATGAAGCCAAAGGTAAAGGTGCAATTTTTA
>JAEMWC010000026.1:1337500-1340000 GCA_016490735.1 Pachyseris speciosa
CCAGTTTATTTCTATGATTTTTTATGGCTAATTCGATGAAGTTATACTTCGTTATTATGACCGATTTTTAGCAAATAGGGCATTTTTCCAGTGCCCTTTCCTCCGAAACAAAGTCCGTGACCCCCATTTACTTTTTTTAATTTTGGAATATGTAACTCATGTTCTAACTCTAGGCGAGAAGTGAAAAAATTTTCACTGTGGGAAGATTTTCACGCGAACGTCCTTAATCCGCTCTCCAGAGTGAAAATTTTTGGATACGCAATGAATTTGGAATCGTGTGGACAGTCGAATTCTTTTGTATTTTGTACATGTTCACGATGCAAAGAAGGCTAAATATATATATTTAGCCAAGCCTAAAAGCGGAGCTCCAAAAGCATTCTTTTTCTACTGGCATTTACATATAGTGTGCTGGTCATATCACCCATCTGACCTCACTCAAGCTACAGACCCAAGGCCGTAAAAAATAGTATGGAAAGGTGATCTGAGCCAGTGTCACAGTGGATTTGGACCCCCCGCAGATTTGCACCCTCCAGTCCAGATCTGCTTGTGGATCAGATTTGGACCCCCTAGTCCAGAACTGCTAGCAGATATGAACCCCCTTTTACGGATTTGGACCCCCACCCCTCCTAAGAACAAGCATTCTATTCAGTAAGGTAATAAAAATTCCTTTGCAAATTGAGTTTGGAGATGTTAAAAAGCAAAAAATATATATGAGGTAGGTTTTTTTAAAAAAATAATATTTAATACTTTGTGTAAAAAAGAACCTGCAACGCTAGTTTGCAACTATAAATTTTTAAAACAAAACATTTCTTAACATCTTAGAGCAATACCTAAGGACAGGTCTGTTTCCCCGTTTAACTGTAGGCTACTTAGTTATGGTTTAGAGCCACTAGAAATTGGTGGAGAAGCCTGGTGAATGCTATTTTTAATCAGTATCCGACATCAGACATATAGTGATTCAGATCATCACTTCATAATGAATGCAATTTCAGTTATCCAAAGCCTCCTATGAGACGGTTGGAAATCAGAAATTGTGTATCCTCTGGATATATGTATGCATCAAAAAAATTTATGAAAGAAAGATACATGGAAATCAATAAAAATATTTAGATGATATGCATTATGGCCAAGATATTTCTCTTGATCAGTTTACTTCTTGACCTTACTATCGCAAAAAACTGCTTGCTGACATTAAGCTCATCAATCAATGCACCTACAGTGTTTTCAAAATAGAAATCCAGCCTGCATATCTGGCAAGCCAAGTGCAAGACTAAGCAACTTGATAATAAAAATATGGGGCATTGGTTGATGATCACTATCACGGTTTAATATAACACAATGTAGTATGAGGATTTTAAGGTAATGATTCACCAAAGCAAAAGTGCTGGAAATCTGTGTTAGCAATCTTAACTTGATTTTCTATTTTGCAAGAAAAGGTAAGGACTAGTCTCACATTTCTCCATGTACATTTGAAATTTGCACAACATACTTCATCAAACATCAAAAACCCCATTACACATTAGTGCCAAATGTCATCCAACATACCACAAGATTGGTGTGACCAGCTATGAATAAAATTAATGAAAGACTGCATGCAGGAGAAGGAAGTCCACAAAGGATGTGTACATTAATGAGAAAGAGCTTACTTTAAGTTAAGTAATACTTTGTCATGCGAAATACATCTAAGTTGATACAAAAAAAAAGTGCATGACTGGAGAATAATTGGAGAAAGTAAATTTCCCATACAAAGAATATTATCTAATACAGTAATAGCCCACGTATAAGAACCCTGGGTTTTAAGAACCTGTTAGGCTTAAAATTTTCATTTTAAGCCCCCTCCACATAAGAAGCTATTAAGGCTAAAATTTTTAAGTTAGGTTCTTATCAGTGGGGTTGCTGTAAAAGTGTAAAGGTAGAAACTGCTGAATGAGTTTCTTTGTTATGTTTTGTTAAGGACATATACTGTACCTGCAGTGAACTGCCTATAGGCATTTCTCAATGGTACAAATAAATGATTTATACTGTATTATGAGATGATATTTATCTCATATATATAGTATATTCAGATAAAATTCATATGAAAATTTAAGAACCTATTTTAAGAACCTTGGTAGCCTAAATTTGCTTTCAGTACCAGTTATATAACAATCTATTTAGGCTAAATTAGAAAATCTCTGGTTCTTATACGTGGGCTATTACTGTATTACACATTCTAAAAACTAAGAGGTGAAATTTAAACGTGGCCCAAAGCTAACCTAATCAAATTAAATCAAATACTTGTCTCTTACAAGGTCACCCCTGCTTTGAGATTGACACTAGAAATAAAGAAGTAAAATTGAAATACAATCCAACGCTAACCTAATTAAATTACATACTTGTCACTCACAAGCTACATCTGATTTAATGTAGATAGGACTTAAAACTGCTTAAAGAAGGTGCACATGCATGATGTTCGATGGAACACCATTCCAGTCTGGTATGTAGCGATATAAAAAGAAAA
>JAEMWC010000026.1:1345000-1395000 GCA_016490735.1 Pachyseris speciosa
GGTAATAGGACTGAGTGGAGTCCAGTTCGGTCTGTAGTCATACGAGTGATAACAAAATCGGACGAACGCGCAGCGGGAGCCCGATTTGTTTATCACGAGTATGATTACAGACCGAATTGGACGACACGAAGTAATCATAAAAATTACAATTTCCGAGAAAAGAAGAAGAGCCAAGTTATAAATGGGAGGGGAATTTTGCATTAAAAGACTGACAAAAGAAACCGTAAATTTTTTAATGTCGCTCTAAAATTGACTACAATAAAAATGTATGGTGATTGAAACCATGGTATTGATTGGTTGATTTAAGGTACAACTTTGAATGTTATTGCTTGATTTGAAACACTAATTTGAATGTGATTGGCTTATAGAACTGTCCGATAACAAACTGTCCAATAAGAAACTGTCAGAAAACAACTTGGCACGTGAATTAGTGGAAAATAGGAGTTTTTTAAGCCAATCACAATCGAGGAAATTGCAATTTTTGTGATTAGCTGGTATATCGGAGGTTAGATGATAGATACTTCTCAGTCGCCCTCGAACCTTCGCTTCTCGACCAACTGCTCATTTTTCGGACAATCTATTAGCCGCGGACATTATCCTCCAATAAACCAGCCGCCGAAAGGGTTTTATATACTAAATATCAACGAATATTAACGAATCTAAATTAGACAACTCGATTAACGATCACGAAGTTTCTATACCTGGTTTTGAAATTGTTCGAAAAGATTGAGATTTCAACGGTCGAGTGGGGGGGGGGGGTGGGTGGGATGTGCTTTTACGTACGTAGTGATCTGAATTATAAGGTAAAGGAGGATCTTCGGAGTGATAGGCTTGAATGTGTTACTGTTGAAATAAGAAAACCTCACTCTAGACCCTTCCTTGTTAGTACCTGGTATAGACCTCCTAACTCTTCCCCAGACCTGTACAATGACTTTGAAAATTTCATTGGTAAAATCGACAGTTTGAATCTTGTCGGCGATATGAATGTCAACATGCTATCTGGTACTGCGGATCTTTTTTTCAAACTTCGACACGTCTTTGATATTTGAAGTTTAAATCAATTGATTGTGGAGCCAGCGAGAGTTACTGCTCAGTCCTAATCTCTGATTGACCTATGCATCATCAATACTCCGGATAAACTGCGCAGTTCAGGAGTCTTAACGTAAGCTATAAGCGACACCTCCCTTGTCTACCTACCCGTGCAAAAAAGAGGCCGGCCCAGTCCGGCCCAATCTGGCCAGCCTGGGCCGGCCCAAAATTAACATTTTTCAAAAATGCTAATGCCGAAAAATGCTAATGAGTGGCTGGCCTGGGCCGGCCCAGGCCAGCCCTCATCACTGAAAAACTGGCTTGATATCTGGCCAGCCCAGGCTGGCCTGGCCTGGCCGAGGCCGGCCACTGGCCATTTTACGACCTTCAGCTATTTTGGGGGTTACTCTTCCTGGAGCAAGCTCAGGGAAGTAGGGACAGTTACTGGCCAAAACCCTTGGGTTAGAAATGAAAACACACATTTAGCCTCAGTCACAACAATTGTACTTTTTATTGCTAAATTGCTTCTAACAACTCACTACATTTGAAACAATCTTAAAGTGCTGAGCAGCAATTAAACCAATCTTCTAAAGCTTTACAAGGATTCTCAAGGTTTTGATTTAGTCGAAAGAAGTCAAAGAATGGTTCAAAGTGTGTGAAGTCTAAGGGAACACTCTTTGCATGGTGGAAAAGGTGACTGCCATTTTTCAAATAAATTCCACGCAAAGTTTATTATTAATTTCAGTGATGCTCAAATGATCAGTCGATATAATTTAACTTCATTGACAGAAACTTGTTGCAATCGAAAGATCTGATTTAAAGAAATCAAACAATGCCTTCGAGTTTGAAAGTGATGAACAACCGATTCAGGAATTCTGACTTCTAGTCCTTCAAATCACACGCAAATGAACATATGCTTAGAACTTTAGCCGTTCAGAACTAAAGAACAATGAGGCAAAGATACAAAACAGATAAAGAATCGGAAATGAAAAATACGAACTTCTGACAAGCGTTGTTGAGTCAAGTGATCTGTGATCCAAACAATGCATTTCAACGTCTAACCTTTCTCTCTAGACAGCCTGGGACATTTTGTGGCTTATGAGCTATATGTCTGTCCGCTTTCTTCACTTCAACCGATGTGTTTTAGCCGTAAAATCCTGGGGAATCGAACCTTTTACCAGTAAAATGCAGTCGAGTCCGTAAAACTCCTCTGTATCTGTTCAAACCCACGCGGCAGAAGGTAAAATCACACTTTCGCATTGTTTACACTTTCCATGTGACGTTCAAGTCGAGTTGCGCATGCGTCAAAGGCCTCACGGCCTTCCTGGGAACTAGGTTTTTCAAATTCAACATGGCGGACTGAAGTGTTCGAGGGAAGTTCAAGGCGATCTTGCGATGGATTAATTGGGAAAACAAGAGGTTCCCTGAAGGAACACATGGCTTATATAAGTACTCAGAGACGAGAGGAAACATTTTTGTGTGGTTTTATCAACTTAAAGTGGTCCAAGTCAAAGAAAAACAATCCGAAAATGAGCAAAAATCACTTCACTTGTTGCTTCTTAACTTCACTCTGTCACTTCATCAAACTTGCGTCTTTGGAAGCAAAACGGTGTATAGAGGAACTTTTCAAGGAGTTACCATTTACAACAGGATCAGCCAACAAACTGTGTAAGTTTCTTGTTTGCCAGTGGAAGCAGTGGATGAATTGTTTGCTGGAAGCGCTACGAACATTTAGTGAGTGTTTTATGTGAGTTGAACAAAAAGGTTACAGTGCAAATAAATGCTCAAATATCTACAAAACCAGTTTATTTCTTTTCCCTAAATTATTTTAAACGACCGTCCTCAACATTTTTTTATGACTTGGAATCTTTCAAACAGTGCAGTAAGTTATATTTATTTTTTGTATCCCTAGTGGCTTGCATAATTCTAAGTAAACTTGTCTATTTTTCTACCATCCTTGCCTGAAAGGGAAACAAACAATTTAGACACCCTGTCAACGTTTTATGAAGACATGGTTAAGTAGATCGAACAAATTTCAGTCTGAACAAATCAAGCATTATGTAGTTAACACATTGGAATGGAAACGAGGTTAAATTCTGCCGTCAAATGCTTCTCCAGCAGATGTTTACACACAAGGCATAACTATGTGCATGCATTTACTGCTGGAAACTCTTTGCTCTCAGAATATTAGCATTTACCTGATAGACACAAACGAGGAAAACACACCATGTAGAAAATAGTTGTTTACCATATTTAACATGGGAAGGCCAGTTCGTCGACTGTTGCAGTAAACGGTACGCATCAAACACCAAACTGAAAATTTCCTTGAGGTATGCGTCTTCCATTTGCACAAACATTACCAACGGTCAGGTTTACAAAGCAATCCAAGCTGAAAGGCCTGGAAATGGTAGAAATGAGCAAATGGAACTCGCATTTCCGTTTAGGAATTTTTGACTACCTTTCAAGAAAATTTTCCCCAGAAATTTTCAGTTTGGGAAGACCAAAATAGACTTTCCATTTACATTCCAACCAAACTTTCCGGGTTTTTTTGCTAAATGTTAAACAACCAATATCTTCCTACTTTCTAAATAATGATAAAAAATTGTGAAGAAATTGCATGAGACCCCTCTCCCCAGTCTGTCCTTGTCTTTCCCACTTGCTGCAACATCTTTCATTATTGCAATAACCTTTGCTGCTCGCCACAATCTGAACACCTGGAACAGGCTTCCCTCTTAGTTAAAAGTTCAGCATATACTGACTTAAGCTGGTCAGGGCCAGCTGAGGCCAGTAAAAGCTTTCTTAACAAGTACACTGTAATATTGGCTGGCCAAGTAAAGGCAGGGCCGGCCCAGGCCAGCAGAATTCTCCATAAACCCAAGTTTGACTGGCCTGGGCCGGCCTTGGCCAGCCAAGGCCTGGCTGGGCCAGGCTTGGCCAAGCATTGTTTCATCCATTTACTGGACCAGGCTGGCCAGGGCCGGCCAGGGCTGGCCAGGGCCAGACCTGGCCAGCCAAGGCCGGCCTGGGCTGGCCCAGGCCGGCCCAGGCAGGACGTATTTTTGCACGGGTAGTACGCAAAGCCCATTATTCAAACCGTGGGAGTGCTAAGACTATCACTAGTCGAAGTTTTAAGAACTTCAATAAGGAAGAGCTTTTATTAGACGTTGAACAAAGGCAATGGGATGCAATCAGTCTTTTGTTTGACCCTAATGAAATGTGGGAGGTCTGAAAAAATGAGCTTTTGGACTGCATTGATAAGCATGCCCCCCTAAAGACAAAAAGACTAGAAACAAGAACTCTCCGCGGATTACATACGAGTTAGTACAAAAACTGCGTAAAAGGGACTTTCTAAAAAAAAAAGGGCTGAACAGAGGAAAGATCAGTCCAGTTGGGTGGCCTACAGGTCTGCGAAAAATGAAGTTAACAATTTAATTAAAGCTGCTAAACGAAAATATTTTGACTCAAACATAGTTTTAAAACTGTTTTCGGTCTCTTTGTTCTGGTGTATTAGACTATTAATACATTAGACTGGAAGTTAGCTAGAGTTACCACAGTTTTTAAAAAGGGCAATAGACAAGATGTCAACAGTTATCGGCCAATTTCGATTATTCCTACAAATGCCAAAGTTTTTGAAAGAATAATTTACGATCAGTTCTATAAGTACCTTAATGATAACCATCTTTTAGCTAATTATCAGTCTCGTTTCAGATCACTTCATAGAACACTAACAGCTTTGCTTGAAGCTACAAACAGCTGGTCTGTCAATATAGATAACGGTTTTATCAATGGGGTACTTTTCATTGATTTAAAAAAAGCGTTCGACACGAGAGCCCATGGGATCCTTTTAAGCAAGTTTGCTAAGTGACGCTTTGAAGTGGTTTGACTCTTGTCTCAGTAATCGCCATCAAAAGTGTTTAGTTAACGGTGAGCTATCTGGTGCACTTACTGTCACCTGTGGAGTTCCCCAGGGAAGTCTTATTGGTCCACTTCTTTTCTTGATATACTTTAATGACTTGCCAAACTGTCTGACTATATCTGTACCTCGAATCTATGCTGACGACACAAGTATCAGCATTACCGGAGCTTGAAACTTTAGTAAATAGCGAACTAAGTAGCCTTCATGATTGGCTGAGGGCGAATAGATTAAGCCTAAATATTGCCAAGACTGAGTTAATGATAATAGGCTCGTGTCAAAGACTTGCTAATACCGTTACTCACCCATTGAAAATACAGATTGAATAGCAAGAAATAATCAGATTTTATGGCACCAAGTCATTGGGAATTTACACTGACCAACATTTATCATGGCCTAAACATAGTAACGAAATTACTCAGTCTATTTCCTCTGGTATAGGTGCACTCAAAAGGCTAAGCCCCTTTATAAGTGAGGATACGCCTATACTTATTTATCGAGCACTTATTGAACCACATTTCGACTACTGATCTCCTGTATGGGACGGTCTTAGCAATGAATTGGCCGACAAGCTTCAAAAATTACAACATCGCGCGGTTAGGGTTATCACGAAGTCTGATTATTATTCTAGTGCTACTGCCCTTCACACTAGACTTGGCTGGGATGACCTTTCTACCAGAAGTAAGAAATTCAAAATGAAACTTATGTTTAAAACGTTTCATAATCAGACTCCAGAGTACCTTCAAGGCCTGTTCACACCATTCAGCTCCAATTACGAACTAAGGGATAAGGATTGCAAATTCACTCTGCCCAAGCCCCGCAGCTTTTGCTATAATGGAGCATTGTTATGGAATAATCTTCCTCAAAAAGTCAGAGTGATTAGTTCCTTTCAATCGTTCAAAAGCGAATTAATCGCCTTGTCTACCTCCCACTCCCACACGGCAAACATGTAAATCAGTTTTTATTTTGATCTTTGTACTGATGTTTTTACCGTGTATAAATAAAGTCTATGTATATATAAATGTATGAAGATATCTTAATTTTCAGATATTAACGAATGCTCTCCTGATCCATGTCAAAACGGAGCCACGTGTGTTGACCTTGTTGGCAATTACCGCTGTGATTGTGCGCCTGGATTTATTGGAATAACCTGCGAAGGTAAACACTTTTAGTTGTAAAAAATGTTATTTTTTTTTTGTTGAGATTCACACCGAGTTAGCAGCAGTTAAGTAGCGTCAATTTACCAAGCTATGGACAAAATAGTGAATGATTTAGTAAACGATATGGATACATCAATGATGAATGATTATGATAAAGCTGAGTTTTGAAATGTCAAGAATAATATTTAAGACCTTAATTTGTAACGAAATCCAGTTCCAAATTCCGGAGAATCAGGATGCAAGATGTTGAGCAATGTAAATTTCAATGACAAAAGCAATACTCAATGGCCCTCAATATGAATGGCACCTTTCCTTACGGTGCTTGTCAAAGAAGCTTAATCAATTGCGTCACTCTTACTCAATGAACTCAAGTAAAATGATTATGTATACACCAATAAATCAGACAGTAAGAAATGGGTTGAAAGATAGTCTAGGGTTTGATTGGTGGATGATACCTGGCAACTAAATAAACTACTTATTTTGCAGAACCCGAGGTGGACGAATGCGAAGAGTAACTTGTGGTCAAGTGTAACACAGGTGAATGTTTAAAGATCCTGTCCAAACAAATGTATTCCACCAAATGTATTCGCCCGGTGGCATAGAGTTTGCACATTTTGACAAGGGGAGTTTTCAGCAACCTTGCCCTATTTTAATGTTTGTTTCTCGCACGCAGTCATATTTCACTTGGCAAAAGACCGACTAACTAGTGAAAGAAACCCAAAAAGGGAAAAAGAAATAGGTTTAGAGTATTTTTGCAGTTTTCGCGGGAAACGTACCTAAACTTATTCTACCTTACGCAGCTATTCATGCTGGAGTACAAATTTCAACGAGACTTTCTTGTTATTGTTGTTGTTGGAGTTGCCTTGAAAGTGGGTGAAGCGCAACGACTGACACGGGCAATACATCCATAGGCCACTTGGTAAAGTAACAAACAAACAGTGTCTGGAATACCTAGCAAATCTTAGCAAACTTTGCTCAAAGAATTTACTGTTTCCTTTCCTGATCGTTACGTTCTTTCGTTTAGGTTCTTGAATTAACCATAACTGCTCGTAGGAGTGAAACACATACTCAACAAATATAGACAAGCTGCTGTACCAGGAAGTTTCACAAGAACTTCAAAGACGATTAAGACATATACATGTACGTTCGTTAGCTGGGAATAAAAAGATACTGAGGGAAGCAAACGTCGTGTCCTTTATTCAAGCAACTTCCAGTTTAACTTAATTTTTCCACCAGCGTCGAGCCAAAAGCCACCGGAGGCAAATTTGCTTGGTGCATGCATGCCCTCACAACTGGACTAGTGGAACGTACGCAATCTACAATATTATGTAGACAGATCATGGATATCAACCAGCACTCTTGCTGACTGGTTTATCAGCTATACACTATAGATATCAGCACATACTGTTTTGCGTCTCTTTTCCTCTTCTCTTCTGGTTGGTCAAGCGCAAGACCAAACAACTTGAAAATAAAATATCGGGCATTTGTTTGATACCACTATAAAGAGAGTCCATCCATGAGAGGACCAGGCAGACGTGACACATGCCATCTCACCGATTTTTCTGAAACTTTAACAGATTTTTAGGTTCACCAAGTTATTCACAAACCAAAGTGGTTTGGTCCCCAGAGTTATCCCGGGGGTATTACAGCCCCTCACCTTGTATCCCAGGGATAAACACAAAAATTACCTCAAAAAAGTGCTGACAAAAGACGTCTCATAAACAAAGAGAATTTATCGAATTTTTATCCCATTAAACCAAATTATTTGTAGAAGCTTTGGAAATGTACAGCATAAAGTTTAGGCAATTTGCCATCATTCCCGTCAATTAAGAGCTATCAATTATCAACCGTGTCACACAACATGTTACAATATCGTGAAATTATAGTTTTTGAGTCCAAAAATCTCCAATGGGCAACAACTTAGCTTAACGAGAATTATACCATAATATACACCTATCCTAACAATATGTTGCAAAAGAGAAAATTTTTTGGCATCTGTCAAATTTTCTCCACAGTGATCAACTGAAGTAGATGACCAATACCTTAAAACGGCTTTTCCCCCAGACTGGAAAATCACTTAACACTAAATCACAAAAAGTAATTTATGCTGCAACAGTCCATAATTCCCTTTAAATCCAATAACATATGTAAGCTGAAACATGACGAACATTTCTCAGTTTATTTCATAATAGGCCTTTCGAAGATTAGATAGACTGGTGACCAATCTGCACGAAAATGAAGCTATTCCTGCTAGAAAACAATGACGACCAAGAAAGAGAAACATAGTAAGTGTCTTATTTCTCTCTTTTTTTTTTCTTATTGTGTTGATTAGGGTTAGGAAGAGGCGCATGAAGAACTGACTGAATATTATCCACCGAAACATTTCTGGCTTTAACTTCTTATTTTGGTTTTCGAACAGATAGTTTGGGTAAAGAATGTGCTGCGTACGGCTGCTACAGTAAAGAGTACCGCGTGGAAAATGATATCAGGATCAAGACAGGAATCAGCTTTTTCTCGTTTCCTCGAAGAAACAGAGAGGTTAATCGCTGGTGTAATTTGATAAAGAGACTAAATGGAAAGGACGGGTTTTATGTCTCACGACGGACAGTGGTATGTGAGAAACGTTTTAAGAAAGAAGACCTCAAGCGAGTTCCAGGTGGATCGAGGTGCAAGCGCATAAACAATGCAGAGCCGGTTATCCATTCCTGGACAAACAGAAATCTTCCAGAAAGAGCCCAAGGAAGAGAACAACCCTAATCCAGGATTTAGAGATAAAGTTTGCCGAAGAAGGTACTGAAAGCCAACTCTAATATCCCCACAACTAGAAATAATCTTTTTTTATATATATATATTAGGCAGGTCAGCCCACTTGTTCGATGAAATGACGAATAACAAGCTTAGCTTTTATTGGACAAGTCCCAGTTGTGGTGATATGTTTAATAATATTTAACTCCGAGTAAATGATTCATACCAAACGTTTGTTGATATGTGAATTTGTAGGCATTAAGTCATTGAATCCTTTTTCTTTTAGATCTGTTACTCTGCATGTAGGGTTGAATTGGTTTAATCTACTTACTAATTTCTGAATCAAATTTTCCTCCAATTTTCTCCAATTTTCCTCCAGCTGATTGTGAAACGCAAGTTTCCATCCAGTTATTAGCCCCGAGGTTTATTTTCAGGATTTTATGGTATTTCCACAATTTTTATATCTTATGTTTTTTTTTCATAAGTGTAAAATTGATGCACGTTTGTTTACTTGCAGTTGAGGATGGATCTGAGTCACTACTACAGGAAACACAGTCACTTGTTACTGAAGAGAAATCAGAGGTGTCATCTCGTCAATTCCAAACTATGAGTTCTGAGTTCTGAGAACTAGGAGAAAAATTACAGGCATCTGAGAATTCATGTCAGAAACTAAAGCAGGAACTAACTAGTTTGAAGTGCCAACTGGATCAGAAAATCAGAAAACATTTTGTTAATCACCTAACCAACTCAGATAACAAATGCAAGCACTATACTGGGTTTCCCACTCTCTTTAGATGTAAGCTGTATTTCAGTATCTTGATCCTGGAGAAGCGGAAGAAAATATCATCTTTGGGCCAAATTGCAAGAAGAAGGAGGATGACAGGGGAAGACCACTCATATTGTCTCCTTTTGATGGTTATATAATGACTCTCTGTCGACTAAGATGTAATTTGAATCTGCAACACTTGTCATAGCAGCTGTTTGATGCATCCCCATCAACTTTCGGCAATACAATTATTACTTGGATTAATTTTATGTATTTGATACTTGGCATGATTAACATCTGTCCAGATAGAACTATCGTTAATAACAGCATGCCCAAGACTATGAAAGCAAAATTTTCATCCGTCCGTGTAATTGTTGATTGTACTGAAGTTTATGCTGAGGTGCCTCAGTCACTCATCATGCACAAGCTGCTATATTCAGACTACAAAAGTCATGTAACTATAAAGAGTTTGGTGGGTATTATGCCTGATGGGGGATTCACTTTCATTTCTGCTGCATATCCTGGCAGCTTTTCAGACCGAGAGATTGTTCTCCAAAGTGGCATTCTTAATCCAAGTTTATGGGAGAAAGGTGATGTCTTGATGGTTGACAGGGGTTTTGCTGTCCAAGATCTCTTTGAGCCCCAAGGAGTCAGAGTTATCATGCCCAATTTTCTTAAAGGTAGGGAGCAATTTACAACAGAAGAAACTGTAAGGAATCAACAGATAGCAAGTGAACACATTCATGTTGAAAGAATGATTGAAAAGCTGAAAAACTTCCACATTTTTGATAGTCCAATACCTGTAACCATGTTTGGCTCTGTTTATCGGATTATTATTATCTGTGCCTTACTGTGTAATATGCAAGACCCTATCATTGCCCCAGGAGACAACAGGGAGGCTTCAGATGAAGTTTAGCCTCTCTTGGAAGTAAACAAAGGGCAGTAAGAGAATTCAGAGTTATTTCCAACTTAACGGTCAGGCTTTTCAAGAGAGGGGGGTGGTGTTAGTACCCCTGAAAGCCATAATACTTAACTCACATTACACCCTTTTACAGACAGATAAAACATCAGGTTGGCAGATAAAATTATTCAATAGGCTACTGTCAAGTCTTACAGTGAAACATGAGGAAAAACATCAAAATTTCAGCATTTATTTACCGTCAACTCTGTAAATCAGAAAATTTGTTAAATATTTTTTTAACAACATCTTTAGTGGGCCTTTGTTTTAATTAATACTGTGAACATTAAGAAGTTGATCTTTTGGCCAGAGAAGGGATTAAATGATTAAAGTACAAATGATTTAATGTTGAAACCAAGTTTTCCCAGTGATTCTGATCAAAGTAGACTCTGTCGATAACAAGACCTTTGAAAGTGTAGACAATAAAATCACACCACTTACAACCTGTCAGTGCCAATTGCATTTGCACTTTGTCATAATAGTGATGTCTTATTTATGTGAACAGTCCCATCATCTGAAACACAGAGGCAAAAATCTTTGGCAACACTCGCTGCATCGCAGGGATCATAATCTCTGTACTCTTCTGGACATTTTTCCTCACAAAGTCCATAAGGGTGCTCACTGTAGGTCAAATCTGTCACCCTACCATCAGGAGTTGTACCATACGTAGAATTGTTTGGACTGACTACAAATCCACATTTTTCAACTCTAACTGGTCTCCCAGAGGCCAGCATGTACTGTTTATACTTTTGGATAGCAATTGGCTAATAAAGAAACCCGTGATCCAGTTTCCGTTTTACATAACTGTTTGATGAACTTCCGTCTTTTTGAGAAACGTACTTACAAGCTAAAGATAATAATCCCCGGTCTGTCTTCTTTTCCTTCAATTCCTTGCACGAGGAAGCTGTAAACCTGTACTTTCTGACCTCGTACCATTTTGAACAAGCAGACTGATCTCGCGTCTCCTCCTCAAGACTTGTGGCCTGCTCGGTTGTAAGTTGTAATGAATTTATAATGTCCTTCTCAGCCGGGCAAGATACCTTTCTCTCCAACTCATTTGTCCAACTTGGTACTTGGTTTAGGGGGAAGGCTGGGTAAGATCCAACGGAGTTGCTTGTGGTACCATTTGAAGGGAGGTCAGCTGAGCAATAAACGTTAAAACCAGGTTGAAAGGGTATGCAGTGAAAACTTAGCGGGAAACCAAGGAGTAAGCTTCCTACTGTAGTTTGAGAGAATCCATAGCATGCCTCCTCCATAAAGATAACAGATGCTGGGACAGTGCATTTTTCCTTATTGAAATCTGCCTTTAGCCTTTTAACACCTGTCGGATCGAAAGACCTTTTTCGCTCGGCTCTTGCTTCAAACAGAGTGCTTGTTTTTCCCTTAGTTTTCCTCCTCCCCCCAGTTTGGCCTTTCGCGGGGGAACTGAAGATGAGATCCATGATTTGCTTCTTTTCTATCCTTGCACGTCCCTTAGGTACAGACCACACACGCCTTTGACGTACATGGTTTATCCATGGGTACTTCTTTAGCTCCGTCTAAACTCCACTTAGCTGTTAGTCGCATCAGTGCATAGGAATGAGAAAACAGACCTCCGGCTCCAGCTTCGCACAGAGAGTTGTGCGTTTTCCAGTATTTCTGCTGAGCGCCAAGCTCACCCATTTCTTTTTGGACCTAAGACTAGCAGCACAAAGGCCTTTCATGTAGAAATAGTTATCGTCAAACTTTGTTCCGATTTGGTCAAAATCAATGAAACTTTCAGCAACAAACTGACTTCCTCTTGCAAAGTTTTTGGTAATGGTCGTCGACGATTTGAAAACAGATTTGTTTGATTCCTCAAAATAACACGAAATTTCTCTGGCAGTAAACACGAGCATTTGCTCTAGTGATCTGGTCCAACCAGAACTAATGTCTTTGCTATAATCTCCTTTAAGCAAACTAGTCTTCGGTATTTTCTTTTCGTTGGCTGGATCAGTACTAGATTGTTTACAGCTTTCAATTACTTTGACACCGATGCTCTCGGCCTTTGCTCGTAGCCACTTCTTTGTAGGTGTTGGATCGACAACCTTGCCATCCTGACCATTTTTAAAGTACTCAAGGATTCTGTGAATGAAAAACTTTAAGAGTATAGAGTTTAAGAGTATAGATAAAAAAGGAACAGTTTAAAGCTACGCAACCGACAACAGTGGGAAGCGACATTCTTTAGCTGTGCTTGTGTTTTTTGAGGAGTCTCCACGATATCTCAGCCACTCGACTAGCGTCTCTCGATCGTATTCAAAAAGCTTGTTTCTGTTTAGGTTGATAAATGGCTCCCTGATGTCATCTACTGTCAGTGTAACACTGCTTAAGTCTGTAAGTTGTTAAAGAGATGATTTTTTTTAGCTTAGATGTGATTACTTACAGTGTACAAACATCTCACGCAGTTCTATTCACGTAGGCGAAGCAAGTGAAGATATATAAGAAATTACCGGCAAGCCTGGCCTCTTTTTCTCCATTAGACTTGTCGTGTGTTTCCTTCATGATCAGTCCATCCATAAGTTGGAATACGAATATTGATCTTCAGTCGAGATGTTGAACCAAACTTTCCCGCGAGATGCAGGTTTAGCCTCGTTTTCATTCATCTCATCACCAGTCTCTCCCAATTTTAGGAAAGACCTATTACGTGCTGGGAAAAACGTCAGGGCAAATGCTACATTTCGGATGATAATGTCACGCAATATGTTTAAAGGTTGTCATGTCCGTTTTATTCTTCTCTTGAAATTTCTATGCATTGCTGTGACAGGTATTATTTTAGCACGCTAAGGGTGATCAGCATGCACTGTTTTTAAATGTGTAGTGTGCTGCTGGGTTATTTATTGATCTCTGGTTATATTATAATTAAATTGCACTTGGATTTTGTATCAGACAGCAAGGCCATGTTTCCTTAGAATGACGGCAGTTGCCAATTGGATCCAGACTCCAAAATAAATCAATGCCTTTGAAAGCTCGGGTCGTCTTTTGATGTTTTAAAATCATTCTTTCTGCAAAGAAAACAAACAAACAACAACAACTGGAATTTCGCAAAGTTTCTACCTTGCGTGGGAAAGACCCGGATGTGTGAGAGGGTGCAAAGGTAACAAGTATAAGTTATTATTACATTGCCAAAACAAACACACTGGTCGCCACTAACGCAAAACGAGTATGACCAGCGTGTCTAAACTGCTCAAATGTATCAAAGGTTAGAAAACCTAGCTCAGTCTTGCCTTGAAGAACACTACATTTGTCGACAGCATTTATTGCTTGTTTTTATTTGTTTATGGGGCGCCAGGTCAATTATAGACCATTGATAATGGTAATTGAACTGACTGAAGTGCAATTTGGTCGGAAATCATATGCGTGATTTCAAAATCGAACGAGCGCGCAGCGCGAGTTCAATTTGAAATCACAAGTATGATTTCAGACCAAAATTTTATGACACGAAGTTCAATTACCACTTTATTACACCCATTTTGAAATCACAGTTTTTTTGTCGATATTAATATTTGTTTATCCATGAAATTTGATAGGTTAGTATTATTTCATTTTCATTTTTATGGGTTACAGAAAGGATGCGATTTAGAGTAAAAAAAAAAGGTGCAATTTGGGAATAAATTGCACACCTTTGAGAGCCAATCAGATTGTAAGGATCACCAGTGTTTTCGAAATGGGTGTAATAATACCACGAATTTGATGTCTTGTGCATAATAATAACGTAATATCAAATTAAGACAGACACTAGGCGTGGTCACAGCCGGAGTTTTATTTAATTTCCCCTTTAATCAGTAAAAGGATCCAAAATTCCTAAGATTCAGTCATTCTCATTGCATTGTAAAACATCTTATCAGGTATGATTCTCCAATTGAAGTAAATTTGACTTGAGGAGGAAGCTCTAGGCACGATCTTTAGTTGCGACTGCAGCTAATTACATTTCAATTTACGGAACGTTTTGCTCTTTGTAAGCACCCAAAGAGTACGTCAAATGGAGCGCGTTGTTCACCTGGTGAGTCACTTGGATTATTTGCTTGTCCATAAGTCATAGCTTGTGGTTTCGTTGGTGCGGTTAGTTGACGCGGCATTATGGCCGCACAGCTTTCTCTACCAGTTGTTATATTTCACCATGATTTCCTGGGCATCTTAATTGTTTTTCCTTATTGGCATATGCGAAGGATATCATGTCCCATCTCCAACAGATGAGAGTTTCGCAAAACAATGTTCCTGCAGAAAGCCGTCTTAATTTAGCTCGTGTTGGGCGGTTTCATCACGATGGAAATGGAATGACTATTTGCCCCAAGCACAGAGCAGTGCTTGGAACTGCTCTGGACTATCACAGGATTTCGGCCACAAGCCTCCTGAGCAACTTGTTCAGGATTCGTGATTGATTCAAACGTTCCCTTTTTCATTTGCCAGAACGATGTCGTTTTCAGGTAAATTGGTTACGTGAAGAGTATTTCATTCAGTATATAGAGTTCTTTCGTTACGTATTTACACAATAGTAGCTCGAGCTTCGATTCTCAACCGAATCAAAGTTAGGGACTAGCACCAAGCTCTCCCATTTTGGGGATGCCAGAATGTGTAATGTGATACCAAAATACTTTAACACTCTTTTGCACTTTGTCAGGTATAGAGCGTTTTCATTCACGTGACTACCGACCATATTGATTTTCTGAAATAAAAGAAAGTATTTGCATAAAAATAGAGTTCAATTCCCAGAGGTTTCGTTTGGGACACCAACATGGCCACCGTTTCTTTGTTTTGGGACACCAACATGGCCGCCGTGACGTCATGTGAAACGCTCTATATGTAAGGTGTGCCGCAGTGAGTTCCACACTGCCACTGATAGGCGGTAGTTTAACCTGGACGTAATCAGGCGGTCATCAGCGTGCACAATGGGAATATGAGGCACGCTCGCGCAATTGAATTTGACAACACGAATTTACAAGATATGTTATAAAGTAGTATGATTATTGATTTAAGGAACACGCAAAACGTGTGTACGGAGCTTTCTCATGGGAGTTCATGTACGACGTTTCAGTTTACCCGGTTGACAATTCTCACAAATCATTCGAATGCACCCCGAAAACCAGCCACCGTTTTTAGGGATGGGAATCAGCGGTACTAACAGGAAACATGCACGTTGTTTTCGTAGACAAGAAGCTACATTCATCTCTTCGAATACTGCACATACAACTGGTTTGCTGTAGCCTTCAATCTTAGAAAATACGCTCTCAGGGAAGCTTTCAACACTAAAATCAACCAAAGCCTGCCTCAAAGAAGCCTTCTAACAATCAGATAATGCAGGATGTTAGGACAATGCTTACCTTACCATGTCCCTCCCAAGTCTTGGAGAACGCGTTGGAGTCAAAATCCTTTTTAAGTGACCCCCACGCTGGCAAAAATGTTTGCGATCGTCGTATAGCCACAGTAAAGAACCACATGCATCGATTCGAAAACGAGCGTAACAACATCGGTAACGCCAGTGAAATGAAGAGAGCAATGGTGTCGTACGGTGGAGTGAAAGGCTCTTATGTCACTGTTCCTGAAATACAGGTGTCGCACAAAAGTATCACCAAACACAGCATGATGGGAATCCAAGCGCTGAACAACTTCCGCTTCGAGCCTGCAGGACTGCGAGTCTGGAAAGCCTTGATAATGTGGGACCTGGCAGACTACTCACAATGCAAAGCTTGGAAATCGTGGTGCTACACAGCGCCCAACAGGGATGACTCCACTGGAGCCATTTACCCACGCAGTGCAACATGTTGGTGCACTTAGGCTAACAGCACTAATATCGCAGGTCCCAAAACCTTCAGTAGCATCAGACGTAGCTATGAGCTATGGAACACGTGGAGGACGAACAAACAGCCCAGACAGTTGCTGCCTCCTTTTCATGCCCAGAGGAAGGTTGCATCAAAACATACCAATCATTTAGAAACCTTCAGAAACGCCTTTACATTGGGTATCATCTCACCAAACTGGAAAGAGTGTCCGTCTATGACCCCATTGTAAAAAAAGTGTCCAATTTCTGCTGCAACAGTAGAATCTGCTGAACTGTCTGCAGGTACATCCTTGATGGTATAGGGCTGGGCGTTAAAGAAAGGGAAAAAGTCAGCAAAGTTTTCCAAGGGCGAGAGATCATTTTTATATGATGTCTTCTTCCAAGATAAAGTAACTGGAGTGAAAGCAAAAATAAAATGCTCTGATGTTTCATCAAAAATGAAGAGTATGCAACTACCAAATGACAAAAAGCTGTTTTCAAAGGAAGAAAAGCTCTCAAGTGATCAAATTCCTTCATATTTCAGCAGACTTTCCGCCCTAAACAAGAGAGGTCTATTCAAGCGAGATATTGTAACAACTCAAGAGGAAGAAGAAGAAGATCAGGATTACGTAACTGAAATTCAGGAAATGGAAACATGATTTGAGATAAGATGGGAACTAGAACTATAATATCGTAATTTGTTTTACTGACAGCTTCAAAGAAATTGTGGAAGTTAAGGGCATTAATCTAAGAAATAAAGACAAATCTAAATGTTTGCAGCTTGGTTCAAACATTTAGCAAATCAAAATATCACTGAAAGCACGAAAGTTTTATCATTGTCATTACCAAATATCTAGAGATGTAGAAACATTAAAACTTATCCTAAAGGTTTGCATCCAGTGTCTCTATGGACAGAAGAATTACGAGGAAGGACATCATATGAGAGTGACGGTAAAGTAGATTGCATGACATAATCTTCACACTATTGTTTTAACATTGGCTAAAACTCGTCGCAGAAGTTTCAGCTGACATATGTTATTGGATTTAAGGAAAATGATTGACTACTGCAGCACATTTCACCTTTTGTGATTTAGTATACGGTCATTTTTCAATCTTTTGAAAAAGCCGTTTTCAAGTATTGGTCATCTAATTCAGATGAGCACTGTGGACAAAATTTGACAGATGCCAAAAATTTTTTTGCCTACAACATATTGTTGGGATAGGTGTATATTGTGGTATAAATCTCGTTTAACTACATTGTTGCCCATTGGAAGTATTTGGACTAAAAAAACCATAATTGCACGATATTGTAACATGTTGCGTGACATGCTTGATGAATGACAGATCTTAATTGACGGGAATAATGAAAAATTGCCTAAACTTTATGTTGTACATTCCCAAAGCTTCTAGCAATTTTTTGGTGAAATGGACTAAGAATCCGATAAATCCTCTTTGTTTAAGAGACGTCTCTTGTCGGCACTTTTTTTGGGATAATTTTTGTGTTTATCCCCGGGATACAAGGTGAGGGGCTCTAATACCCCAGGAATAACTCAGGCGATTTGTGAATAACTTGGTGAAACTAAAAATCTGTGAAAGTTTCAGAAAAATCGGTGAGATGGCATGTGTCAATTCTGCCTGGTCCTCTCATGGATGGACTCTTAAGGTAATTGATTCATCAAAGCAAAAGTGCTGGAAACCAGTGTTAGCCATCTTAACTTGACTTGTTTTGCAAGAAAGGTAAGGAGCAGTCTCACTTTTCTCTATGTACATTTGAAATTACACAACACCTCATCAAACATCAGAAATCCCATTAAACATTAGTGCCAAATGTTAAAATCCAAACACCCCACAAGACTGGTGTGACCAGCTACTACAAAAATTAATTGAAAGACTGTACCGTATGTGAATGATATATGAAATGAATCATATATGAACTGCGGAAATGAAATCAAATGAAGAATGATCCTAGCAGATGTGAACGCAATTTATGCAATTGCGAAAAGAAGCCTGAAAAAAATTCAGGACTTCAACGGGTTTGAACCCGTGACCTCGCGATTACCGGTGCGATGCTCCAACCAACTGAGCTATGAAGCCACTGACGTTGGAAGCAGGTCAATTGTGGGTTCATATGTACCCGTGAAAGAAATGAGTGTGAATGATATATGAAATGAATCATATATGAACTGCGGAAATGAAATCAAATGAAGAATCATCCTAGCAGATGTGAACGCAATTTATGCAATTGCGAAAAGAAGCCTGAAAAAAATTTCAGGACTTCAACGGGTTTGAACCCGTGACCTCGCGATTACCGGTGCGATGCTCTAACCAACTGAGCTATGAAGCCACTGACGTTGGGAGCAGGTCAATTGTGGGTTCATATGTTCCCGTGAAAGAAATGAGTGTGAATGATATATGAAATGAATCACATATGAACTGTGAAAAAATAAAACTGAACTGTTAAAAAGTAAAACTGGAATGTTTAAAAAGTAAAACTGAACTGTGAAAAACTAAACTGGACTGTTTAAAAAAGTAAAACTGGACTGTCAAAAAATAAAACTGGATAATGAAAAATAAAACTGGACTGTGACCCTCTTGGGCCATCGTAAATGACATAACATTCGTCTAGAATATTACCAAAAAAGAACAATTATTTGTCTTTTTATACCACACAAAAGTGTGCATATTTACTGGGAATCTCAGTTTTAAAACTTACAAGATTGAGTTATGTGCAGCTGGAGGTTAAACCAGTTATGCAAGAATAAATTGCACGGCATAAAATAAGTTTGAGTTCAAAATCTGACACTGACCACAGTCAACTCTGACTAATAAAATGAATAACGTTTTTATCTGGATAATCATGAAACTGAATTGAATGTATCTCAACAACCGATCGATGAGTAGGGCGATATCTCAGAGGTTCCCACAATTTTCAGCGCGTCCTCATGTGCGGGTGTCTGGAAAACCCGAATAGCGAATAGTCACTAATAATGAACAGCGAATAGCGAACAGCGAACAGCAAATAGTCGCGAACAGCGAATAGCGAATAGTGCGAATAGTTAACAATTATTCACCGAAGTGGAGGTAAATATCCACCACTTTCACCGACACTGAGGGGAATAATTGTTTAATTATGACACATGCTGAATAGTAGCGAACAGTCGACCACCTTATATGGAAAATAGTTTATATTCAAATATGGCGGCGAGAAATCAGCATGGTGTAATTTAATTACGGTTGTGAAACCCTGTATCACTTCAAAGCTTCCGAGGGACAGAGGAACGATCAAGTGATCAGGTGATAGTGATGCTGCATCAGAAACGTGTGCGCAGACGCGAAATGTCTGCCCAGGAAGACATGAAGCCATTGCTTACCTCCGTTGTTGAGTCGTAAGTCACGTAAGCGATCTCCGTTCCCTGAAAAAGCTGGATCTTGGCTAGACTGCGCCGCAGACAAAACTGAAGCTCGGTTAAGTCCGTGTGCGAGTTAGCGCCAAAATCCTTGCTCTGCCTACCAGGATTTGAGTACGCGCCATGATTGGCCTGTTCAAAAAAGCCATTGTTTGTAAGCCAATTGGGTTCAAGGAAATTTGAAACACACTTCCGGTAATTCGATTCCTGGAATCCAGATCAACCATCTCGGCGCTGCTTCGCAGACATACTAGGGACTTTAAGATACAGGACGCGACGACTTTTACGACGCGGTGGCCGACGGAGTACTGGAACTAGAACGCCGTTATTTACGAGGAAAAAATAATGTTAAGATTTGCGACGCGGTGTGCACGACGCCACTGTTAGAGACAGAGCTTTGAGAAATCTGTTGCGTTGTGTTCTCGTTCAAAAACGTTCAGGAAATGCTTCTTTTAAAGAAGAAATAATCGACGAGGAAGAGTTTTTACTTCATTACGATGAATATAGACCCAAAATCTGTCCCTTCCTCAGTCGGCATATGAAACGTTTTGTCTCGAAGACAAAGAAACTGCTGAATGTAAAGCAGATTTTCGGTTTGAAAAGAGGGATATGCCTCTACTTGTTGAAGCATTAGGAATGCCTCCCACTTTTACCTGCCCCAGTGGGACGATTTGTAATGGAACAGAAGCCATTTGTATAGTAATGAAGAGGTTTGCCTATCCGTGCCAATATTCAGATATGATTCCAATTTTTGGACGATCTGTACCAGAACTTAGCATGATCAGTAACGAGGTCGTTGATTGGATTTATACCACTCATGGGCACAGAATAACAAAATGTAATCATTCCATTTTAAACTCAGCCTCGCTGAATGTCTACGTCGATGCAATTCACAATAAAGGAGCCACTCTTGAAAACTGTTTTTGGTTTCATTGATGGTACCGTACGCCCGATCTGATCTGACCAACCGAAAATCAAAGAATTGTATACAACGGACACAGAAGGGTTCACGCTCTAAAATTTTCAGAATGTTGCTCTCTGGTTTGATTGCCCTGCAGGTAAGACTTTTCCTTCAATTCAATTTTGATATCTCCACCTCAGATGCGCTCAGTATTTGTATTAAGTGTTTGTGCTCCTTTTTTGTCTTACAGAAGGAAAGATGCATGATGTTAGAATGCTAGAAATTTCTCGTCTGTATGAAAATTTGGAAAATTTTGCTTTTAGCCCAATCGGAAGAGAAATGTGGCTATATAAAGGCCAAGCCTATCCTCTTAGGATTTATCTCCAAGCGCCATTCAGAGTTGGGTTTTTTTAACCCCAGATATGCACTTATTTAATGAATAATGAGCACTTACGTGCGTCAGTGGAATGGATCTTTGCAGACGTTATAAATTATTTCAAATTTGTGGAATTCAAAAACAACTTAAAGATTGATTTGAGCCAAGTTGGCAGGATTTTTGCACAAGTTTTCCGGAATTCTCTCACGTGTTTTTATTCAAACTCAGTAGCCAAATACTTCGGCGATAAATGATTATTTTACGGTGATTCCTTTCAATTTCACGACGCATCTTTACTGCGCATAATTTATTTGCGCGAAATTTTCCCTTTGCGGTCGTGTTGCAAAGAAACGAGCGTTACTTACTCGTAATATGCATCCGAAAAACATATTTTAAGGAGAAAAAAGTTTAACAGTAGAAGTTGGATTATTTGTGGGTAAGTGACGTGAAACTTTGCATTTGGAACCAGGGAGGAGTATGAATTGATTACTTAGTGTTCCAACTCGCTTACATTATTTGCATGATCTGGCGATTTGAAATCACTATACTGAAAGATTATAGCCCAGAAAAACAATTAGGCTCCAGGTTTCACTACTATTCATAGTTTTTGCTACATAATAACAATTTTTTGGGGTTGCTCAAATTTCGAACATTTCTTGCGCATCTCAGTAAAATCACTTAGAATTACGGGCATACGGGGCGAAAACAAGCCCGGTGACCCCATCTTTTTATTGTATTTTTTCAATGTCCTATGTATGAGTATTAATTGTGCCAAGTTTGAAAAACATCTGGATAGTACGTCACTTTCATGGGAATTACCTTAACTAACTATTGCCAAACTGTGCTGGCAATGAATACTGTGGTTCCCACAACACCTTACAGAATTGATAAATTATATCTATTACTCAATATTTAATGAAACTAAATTATTAATTAGAAGAAAATTTCCAACGATTGATGGACAAGCTGTTTAAAAAAAGTGCATCTCAATAAGCACATCATTACTTAACGATAACAAGTTACTAACTACACCAAAAATTAAGAGTGGTTTTGAAATGTTATACAGTTGCTATGGGAAACTGTAGAACAAGAACATGGTCATAACATAATTCACAATTAAACAGAAGTTATCATTATGCCCATTTTAACAGCATGCTATTTCAAAAGCTTGCGATGACTATAGTATATAGTAAATTGTCCTTTTTAAACCTGACTTCTGTGAGGAATGCTATACACTAAGCGTCTTTGAAAAAACAAACATCATGTGGTCATCATTTAGTGTAGTTTCCACGGTTTTGGCTTTTTTTTTTACTAAAACGCAACCCTGTCAAAATGTTTTGTAGCAGTGGGCAACATAGCTGGAGTAGTAGGCAGCAACTGCCAGTAAACCTTGCCTGCTAGAGAACTCACGGTGAAGCTCAAGTGTGAAGTAAGTGGCAAATAATTGACTGTAGGCGGCAAAATTTGCCGGCTGCCGGCACATTTTAACGGGGCTGTATACAATAGAGTAAATTGCAGCAAAATATACAAAGCCTGACGGATAAAGCAAAAAATTACCCATAGCTCATAATAACAATATCACTTATTGATTAACTTTTCTAATAAGGCCATCATGACCCTTGACTGTTCTTGTTGCTGCTGCATCATCATCATTTGAATGTTAAGTAGCTGTTGTTGGCTTTGTTGTTGTTGCTGCTGCTGCATAGCATTAAACATTTCTGTTTGCTGTTGTTGTGTTTGTAGCTGCTGTTTGGCCATTGCTTCCATTTTCTCTCCAACGCTTGCTGCTCTTTCCACATCTTCAACTCTTCTTGTTTTTGCTCGTAATTTATCTTAGCCCTTTCCACCAAGAATTCCATAGCATCACTTCCACTTCTTCGCTGACCCTTAGGTTTTTTTTCCTCTTCGCTTTCACTTGAGGATCTTTTCCTGGTCTCAGATAGCTTTTCTATCGCCTTTAATCTTGGATCGTCTGCCTTTCCTCGGTCACTTTCATAGTTTTCGCTTTTCTCTGCTTTCAATTCGTGTGATTAAGCATCCGCACTTTCTTCCAAAGCGATTATAGTTTCTAAAAGATTTCCAGTTCGCTTGGCTCGTCGGGAGCTATACCGGATGCTTTTTCCATCGCTTTGACATTTCGTTTGTGCTTGTTGACGACAATCCCAACGTGGTCGCGAACCGATCGCTTGTCCACGCTGAATAGAAGTATGGTACATGCATTCAGAATTTGAGCTATCTTTTCCCACATCCCGCTTCTTTGGGTGGATCATTTTTTTTGGAAGTAAAAGAGTTTAAATTCACCACTTCTCGTTATAACAACAGGTCGTGCTCGTTTGACCAAAACATCACCGAGCTAAAAATAAATCATGAGGAAACATTCAGTACTCCAATCTAAATTAACTTGAACTAGAAGGAGGCATCACGTCTTTGTAAACATTCGACGCACTAAATATATTTCGCTCTTCGAGCCTCTTCAGTCAATATGCTTAGTAATTCATGTAAGATACATTAAAACTGTTTGAGAACATTTTGGCGTCATGTAAGCGAACTTATCTCGTAGAGAGTGTGCTGTCACATGTGATGATCGCGCGTGGGACGTGGAAATAATTCCATTCATTCTTAGTTAATCAGTGAGCCTTCTGATACTTTGTCTATTCGGACACCCTAAGATATTCGTCTTAGCATGGCGTCATCGGTTAAGAACCAGTACTGAACATCCATTTTAAATTTCTGTATTTCATTGCCGTGTCTCTCTTTGCAAGTTCTAACTCAAGAGGTCCTGAGAGTTCTACTAAATTGTAGCAGGCTGTTACCATGGGAGAGAGTAGTGGAGAATGTTAACGAAATGGTTCTGAGAATGCAGTACTCGGGATACAGCAAGAAGTTCAGGTAAGTAGTATAGTGTTTGGCGGTACGAGATCATTTTTTGAAAATGCGCTAAAACCAATCCAACTATATAATGGTTTCCAATTTCTGATCTCGTATTTTGGTAATCTATATAGCTTCCAACTTTTGAGAAAATGCGCTAAAACCAACCCAACTCCAACTTTTGATCTCGTATTTTGGTAATCTATATAGCTTCAAATTTTAGAATGCGTGACTTTGTCGGAAAAATCACCAAGTGTGACATTCTAGGAAAACAGGAAATGAGTCATCGCTAATAGTTATTATAAGTCACGAGACGGTCGCATGATCTCTGACCGGCACTGCTGTGCCGTGACGTCATCGGATGGTTTAAAATGATTTCATTATAAAGGATCCTTGGAAAGAAAGGAATATCTTCTTCAAATTAATGAATACTGATATATAAAAAAGTGAAGAATGATAAGTTTAATAAAGAATGGCATAGTGCCCGTATGCGTAACTGTTGATTCCATCTTTTGAAATATATCTTTTGTCGTCAAAGCAGCTGAGTGATACTTTATTGATTTCATAACTTCCTAATTGATGGTTTTGGCTTCTGATTGTTTTCATTCTATGATGCAACTGTTTATTATCGAATAGCGTCTCTTTATAATTTTCATGTTTGATGTTCTTTTTGATAACGTTCTTTTTGATTCCCTTTGCGGTCTTTCCTCCTTTTTGGTTGTCTTTCATATAGCTATACATTTTCGATCGTAGACCAACGAATTCACAAATTGGAACTCCAGCAGCCTCATCTTTGAATTTACCAATTGCTTTTTTATTCATCTTATTGAAATATGGAGAGTTTTCTGGGTAGTCACTGTTGTCAAATTTTATTTGGTCCTTCCAAAAGTCTGAGTAGACGTCTTCAGCTTCAATTTCATAGGTTAAGCTGTCTGTATCAGTGAAGAGTAGCTTAGCTTTATCACCATACTTCTCTTTAATGTAGTTGTAATGAAAATCATACATCAGTGTCTTGCTCAAATCCAAGATACACATCCCCACATATGCCGGCCTGTTAAGTGTGAGTGTTTCTTTAATCTTGTGCACAGCTACTAAATTTTCATTGAAGATTTTACTGCTTACATAAGTTGGTTTACTGGCTAATTTTGAAAGTTTCTTCTCATCAGTCACCAATCTGACATCTACTCTCTTTCTGAGATTCTCCATTGTTTTACCAAATACTGAATTATTCATCAGCTTGAAAAAGTCTTTCTCAAAGGCATTTTTGGCATTAGTTCTTTTCTGTGTGTTATAATCAATATATTGCCTGAGCCATGGGGATTGATTGAACTCTAACACTCGATGGATTTTAGTTATCTTCAAACCTAGATCTGTATACAATTGGAGGTTCCTGTAGTGTAGTACATACTTTTCTTTGCTGCTTAATGTTGGTATCAGTTTATGTACCAAACCAGTTGATATATTGAATTTATCAGCTATTTTCTTACAATAATCTGATAGCATGTCCCCTGTAACTTTAATCTTTTCCGGTCCCAGTGGATAGTCATTGTGAAGATCATGCAATTCTTCAAGGTATTCCAAATCAACTTCAAGTATCAAACCTTTGTTGCTGTCTTCTTGGTACTTTGCTAGGTCTAACTTGTTGATCTGCTTTTCAGTCATCCATTTGAAACCACCTGTTGGTAAATATTGACTCATAGCCCAACCATACAAATTATTAGCATCAAGATACATGATGTACTTCGAGGGCGCCTTCTCATCGTATTCTTTCATGTATTTATTGTTTGCTTTTCCATATCGGTTTGCTATATAACCTATTCCTCCACGCATACCCTTTTCAATGAATTGAAACATGTCAATGTCAGTCATTAGTTCTAGTTTTATATCAGTCATTTTTAGCATAGCTTCCCAAGATAGCCCAGGGCTAGTGAAATAATGACATGGGTCTAGTTTATAGTATTCAAGACACGTTTTCCTGAAGTTTTCAAACACATCAGCTAATAGAAGAATGTCAGATTTAAGGTACAGGTCATGATACTCACCCATATTTTTGAGACAGAATGTATTCCACACACTCTGGGCATGTGTATAGTCCTCATCACTTATGTGTTCATCTCTTAATACACTGTAAAATTCTTCTTTTGCTGGTAGTTCTTCATTGAATTTGTTGAAACTGTCCATATAGTTATAAGGGTATACACCTTTTTGTGCCATCAGATCAAGATCATTACCCTTGAACTCTTGAGAGGTATATTTCAAGGCTTCTTTAGGAAGATTACTGACTATTCTATCCAAACCAGAGCTCATAAATTGGAAACTATCAATGAAGGTTAGATGATTGCCAAGCATGAAAGCCATGTATTTCTCCATGTTATTGGGGATTGCATTGATATTCATTTGACAGTCTTCACCTTTCTTATTTTTGTAAGTGTGTTTCTTGACAATGGCTCCAATCTCTTGCATTATGAAATGACTGTCATAACCTCTCAGATTGTGGAAAATTACTGGTATTTTTATTTCTTCTGCATTCACTTTGAGTTTCAGGTTACATTCTTGATGAGCAGAACCCCTGTATTTACCAGTAATATGACAATGATCTCGAACTCGAATGTCTTTATCATCATATTTTTTATTGCAAACATGACATTCTTCAGCTTTTTGGAATTCCTCTTCATCATCCTTTGTCATTTTCAATGGTTTGTTGAATTCCTTTTTCGTAATACTTTTGCAATACTTAACTTCTTCTATCATTTTTTCCATAAATTTGAACACAGCCTTTTCACCTCTGTAAATTTGTGTTGGTTTTGTGTATTTATCATCATAACAACAAACTACTTTATAACCGTATCAACAGTCTGTATGCTTCTGATAAGCCTCTGTAAATGATTTGTTATTATCAGGTTGACATCCCTGAATCTTTTCAGTAATAGCTTCAAAATCAGCATAAATCACAAATGGTACAGGTTGTTGTTTGTGATAATTATTGAATTTTAGTGTCTTATTGTTCTTGTCTGGCATTTTAATGGCTTGAGTGCCATTCACCTGAATGCAATTGTCTTTGTGTTTATTTAGCACTCTTTCGGAGCTGAAACACTGCAAACAATGCATACAGAAATGCTTCCTTTCCTTATGTTTCGTCTGATTGTACATCAACTTGTCAAAATCTTTGATCAACACATAATGCTTGTTTTCATTTTCAGTTATCAGAAGAAGATTCAAACAGTCTTCATACTTTTCTTTTGAAACGTATATTGGATATGTTTGTTTATCTTCATAACCGAAAACATTAATGTTGATCTCATTTTGCTTTTCTATTTTATTGTACTGCTTTGTGGTTACTGGGAATTCGATCCCTGTATAATCCAATTTTTCAATGTATTGCTTGTCTGATTTTTTAATCCTCTGTGGGTATTTCTCTTGTGGGTTTAAGTGTCTGATGTGACACCATCGGAAACATTCATTATCCTCATTTTTCAAGTTAATTAAACCTTTGGCACTATTTCGTAATTCTGCTGGTAGTTTTACGTATGAAGAACCACTCATTGGTTCATATTTCACCACATTGAGGTAATGACTATCAACAGATTCGATTGTCCAACCAGACCCCTCAGAAACCCAAACTGCAATCTTATTTATTATTTGTTGTTTTGACACTTGTAATGATTCATTGATCTCTGGATTGCTTATGATTGTTTCAGCTTGACTATTGAAATATGCGGTTTTGAATTCTATTTCTCCGTCAGTCATTTTTGTAAATGTTACCTTGAGTGTTTCAACAAATTTCAGTCCTTTCATTTCATTTAACAGATTTTTTATATGATACGCAATAGCCATTCTTGTGTTTAGTAGTTGCTCTAGCGGGTCTTTGTCATTTTTTATGTCAATTTCATAAGACTTTGTGTATCCTTTCAGAGCTTTCTCTGTTTGCTCTATCTTAGTTCTAGGTGCTGGCACAGGTCTCTGCACTGGCTTTTTAGTTCTTGGTGTTGGTATTGGTTTCTTTTTTGTTTGTTCTATTTCTTCTAACCACTCAGCAGGTGGGGCTGGTAATCTTTTCCTCTCGAAGTAATCAACCAATTCTTTCACAGTTTGTCTTGGTGACTGGTTTATTTTTGTATTTTTGTGAGGTGTTGGAACTGGTTTGGCATCATCTACCACTATAATCTTAGGCTTCTTCTGTTGCTTTAATAGCAATTCGATGAGTTGAGATTTACTTAGTTTCTCTAGACTCTTCTTATCCATACTATTGGTCAAGATAATTTTTTCCATTTATACAATAATATTGTATAACATTTTCTATGTCTTTAAATGTTTATATAAAAAATTTTATTTAAATATAAATTATCTTAACTATATTATAATGAGTAAGATTGAAATCAATGGATGCGTTTACTATATTCACCCCGTTTATGATTTATACGCCTCAGATAAGGATGGAAATTTGATCAATATTATCAAAAAAGTGTTAATGAAGGGGGTTAAGAAACACACAGGATATATGATGTGTTGTGTGAGAAAATATGGTCAAGTGGGTCAAAAATGGTATTATGTTCATCGTTTTGTATGGGAGTGTTTTAACGGTATCATTCCAGAAGGAAAAGTCATCGACCATATCAATGATATAAAAGACGATAATAGATTGTGTAATCTCCAACTAGTAACACAGAGTGAAAACACTTTGAAATCAGTGAATGATCGTGAATTTTCATACAATAAATATACCCGAAAGAATCCAAGATGTGTTAAAGCAACTAATCTTGCCACCAAAGAAATTTCATACTTTAACAGTATGTATGCAGTCCAGCAACATATTCAGATAAATGTTTCTCTCGTTAAGAATATTTGTGATGGAGTTAAGAATTATAAATCAGGTAAATCGAAAAAGGATGGTGAAATGTATAAATTCGTGTATGTTGAAAAAGAAAATATGCCTGCTAATTATTTTAAATCAGCTAATCGTTCGAAAATGTCAGACGAAGACAAAAAGAAACATAAAATGGAATCTGCAAAAAAATGGCTGAACAAAGAATACAAATGTCCAAGATGTGATAAAATAATGAAAAACCACAACAGAAAATATCATAATAAAAAGTGTAAATAAATATAGCCAGAAACAATCATATTTTTGGCTACATAATAGCAAATAACAGTATGTACAACTGTATCTTCTGTTATATATATTAGATAATTTTCTCTTAAAACAATTTCATATATCTTTTAAATCCTTCATTGGTATCCAACTGTTAAATTCATCACTATAACCCTTCCATTTAACAAGAGCTTGTTTCTTCTTATAGTCTCTACGGATTACTTTATCGATACGGAATACATCCTGTTTAGCTCTCAGTAATTCTTGTTCATAAAAACTCCCTTGAATATCTTCACCTCTGAGATCCTTTAATTTGTAAGTGATTGGGTTTGTATATTGGATTTTATCAACTGTGAACACTTCTTCTGTCCAATTTGGTGTATAGCCCTTGTCGAACACATTCCGTTTATACTTAGATATTCGGACCTTGTCACCAACCTTAAATTTCGGTTTAGCTGATAATGGCTCCATATCACCATATAGATTAAAGGAAACTATACCTTCATTCCTCTTATCAGATGCTTCACCGGGTGTCATCTTTATGCTTGAATGTTTGGTATTATTATACTGTTTCACTAATTTTGGTAACATGTCTGAATACTGTGTATTACCTTGAACAGTGAACTGCTTCCACATTTTGGACTTGATTGTTCGATTCCATCTTTCAACCACTGAGGACTTTTCTTCATTCTCGGTGGAGTATATGTGTATCTCATTTTTCTCTAGCAAGTCCTTCAAGTGTTTGTTATAGAACTCTTTACCTTTATCGACCCATAGATATTGTGGTCTTCTGCCTTCATTGAATATTGTTTGAAATGCTTCAGTTACAGTTTCACCCTTTTTATCCTTCAGAGGAACAATCCAACCATATTTACTGAAAACATCGATAACCATCAAAAGATATTTATAAGCTTTATTCCATTTGCTGAATTTTTGCATTTCAACAAGATCAGCAGCCCATATTTCATCAATTTTATTTACAATCACACGCCGTCGAGTAAAATTGCGTTTTATGGGTGTATGTAATTCATCTGCTAATTTTTCTTGCCAGTTTTCTTCACTCGACGGCTTTTTCCGTTTTTTTTGCTTTTTAACACCCAAACCTAGTTTCTCCTTTGTTGCAATTGCATTACGAGCCAACATATGTCCCCATTGTCTATCTTTCCATGGAATGGCATCAAGAGCAGCAACCATTTTTCGGTCTGCTTTATTCTTACATTTCCTGTCATCTTTACAAATGGAGTAATCAACATCATGTTGCATGGCAATAGCATCAGTTTTTCCTGTTGGCTGCTGATATATCTCAATTATTTCACCAGTTGTTGGATCGTATTTAAGCTGCTCATCAAGAGGATTATATGAACCTGTGTAATTATGACCAGGCAAAGTCCAACCACCTTTTGGTTTAGGAAGCTTACCAATAGCTTTATTAATATCAATAGCACCGCCATAATAATTTTTTGCAGTTTTGGTAATTAAATCTCCAATGGATTTGTGGCCCATCATCGCCTTTCCAAAAGCACTCATAAATTTTGGATTGGTTAAAGGCTTGGGTATAAGTACTCCGTACTTTAACATATTAGTGTCAAATACTTTTTCACCCCAACCAGCTGCAAATTTTGGAATTGTAAATGTTGGTTTAGATCCAAATCCAGACTCAAGTATAAACTTAATATATATATTTAGCCAAGCCTAAAAGCGGAGCTCCAAAAGCATTCTTTTTCTACTGGCATTTACATATAGTCTGCTTGTCATATCACCCATCTGACCACACTCAAGCTACAGGCCCAATGCTTTAGAAAATAGTATGGAAAGGTGATCTGAGCCAGTGGCACAGTGGATTTGGACCCCATGTGGATTTGCACCCTCCAGTCCAGATCTGCTTGTGGATCAGATTTGGACCCCCTAGTCCAGAACTGCTAGCAGATATGAATCCCCTTTTACGAATTTGGACCCCCACCCCTCCTAAAAACAAGCGTTCTATTGAGTAAGGTAATAAAATTCCTTTCCAAACTGAGTTTGGAGATGTTAAAAAAGCAAAATAAAAATATTGAGGTAGGTTTTTTTAAAATAATTTTTAATACCTTGTGTAAAAAAGAACCTGCAAAGCTAGTTTTCATCTATAAATTTTTAAAACAAAACATTTCTTAACATCTTAGAGCAATACCTAAGGACAGGTCTGTTTCCCCGTTCAACTGTAGGCAACTTAGTTACATACTTAGCTACTTAGGTATGGTTTAGAGCCACTAGAAATTGGTGGAGAAGCCTGGTGATTGCTCCTTGGAATAAGTATCACATCAGATATATAGTGATTCAGATCATCACTTCATAATGAATGCAATTTCAATTATCCACAGCCTCCCATGAGACAGTCAGAAATCGGAAATTGTGTATCCTCTGGATATATGTATGTCTCACAAAAATTATGAAAGAAAGATACATGGAAATCAATAAAAATATTTAGATGCCATGAATTAAGACCAAGATATTTATTTTGATCAATTACTTCTTGACCTTACTATCACAAAAAAAAACTGCTTGCTAACATTAAGATTTGAGATTGAGACTAAAAATCATGAAGTAATCCAAAGCAAACCTAATTCAATTACATACTTGTCACTCACAAGCTACATCTGATTTAAAATTGACACTAATAATGTAATAGATAGGACTTAAAACTGCTTAAAGAAGGTGCATGCATGATGTTCGATGGAACACCATTCCAGTCTGTTATGTAGCGATTAAAAAAAGAAAAGCTGAAGGCCATATATATATTTAGCCATGCCAAGCCTAGAATCGGAGCTGCACACTCTCACCGAGCAACTTCGCAAGAGTTTATTTGGGCCAGTTTAATTTGTGTCCAAAACAATTGAGCAGCAGCAGGGAAAACGAAGAGTTTTCGATAGTAAACGTTTGCAAAAAAAGAAAAAAAAAGACGGACATTCTTGAGTCTAACTACTTTGAGATGAAAGCGTAAAGGGATTCAAAGCGGATCAAAAAACAAAACAAAACAAAACAAAAACACTGCAAGCGAAAGAAGTACGATGCCGGCGAGTGTTTGCTCGAAGAAGGAGAAGTTGGAGAAATTAAACAAGACTAGCTAGTAATTAAAATAGCTTGTAATGATAAAGCTAGGAAAATCGGTATTTATTTTGACATAAATGCCCCTAGAAAAAAAATAAAGGGTACAAACTCTTCGTTTACAGCAGTCAACAGGAATTGACCGCGGTTCAGAAACAATATAACAACAAACATAAGACTTATTACAAGAAAACAAAGCACAATATGAATAATATTTCTTCGAAGATTCTTGGAGAAGGTGCAGAAATTGGACAGGTAACAAAACTATCTTGTATTAAGCTAGAAAATTTCCTTAGCAGATTTGACATAAATGTCCGTAGAAAAGACAAAAAAGAGGTCCGTACCTGATCGTTTAGAGTAGTCAACAGGAATCACTGAGACAGCAATCACTCGGAATGCGACAGAGCTGAATAATAGAGCCATTTCCCACAAAATCTTTCCTTGGCTTACACAAAACACTTAAGTCTTTTGATGGTTTTACTGTTACTTCCCATGTCTTCCGAAGAACGTTCTTCAATTAATGATTCTCAGTGGCAAAACATCATCCAGATAACGAAGAAAGCGCTTGCCAAACCAAACGAGCATTTCTCTCGCAGGCCCGTCCACTTTAAAATTTATCAAAACCAGCCAGCCAGTCAACCCATTTCGCTGTTTTTAACATCCAAACGCTGATTCTTACCGGTTCAAACAAACGACATGTATAAAGACGGCGAAACTTAATTGTTGTTTACAGGCTGCTTTCGACGAAGATCTCTTAAAGACTTGACGAAGTGAAGCGCGCTGGGTTTTGACTGTTTTGGCAGCATTTTGACAACTTAATGTCAGATTTTGAGAAGTGCACATGCACATGCATTTGATCGGATTTTTTATTTTTCCTCGAGCTCGAGTCTCCCCCTTTAATGCTTAATTTTACGAGGACTCATTGCGATTACGTGTTGATAAGATAAGGGCAAAAGTTTCTTAACGCTACTGTGAGGAACCAAGGTCGAAAAACAGTCAGCCAAGCCGAGTAAAAACACTCGTTCGCTTGCAAAGAAAACAACGTAACAAAACAAACAAACAATTCAACTACTTCTTTGCGTCCAAAACGAGTACAGATGATTGTTATTTATATCCATTCGAGAGAAAAATAAAAGTTTCATTCCTGAACAAAAGTAACAACGATTAAACCAAATGTTAAGCTTCTATTTATTTAATTTACCTCACTGTCCTGTGTTGTAGAGGTTTCTACCACTTGAAAATGCGTAAGCTTCAGTAAAGTAAAAACAAGCATCCGCAAAAATAGCGAACGGTTTGTCCAAAGAAAGAGCTTCTTCCACAGAGTTTGAGCTACTCATTCCTCCCATTAATACCGGCGAACTGTTAAGTGACTTTTTTTGGTGAGATGCAAGATGTCGCGGTGAAGTGAAAGCCCTTGAAGCGTTGAATTATACTGTTTTCAACCGCACAATCTTTGAAAATCTTCCGTCCTTCCTTTCATCACTTAAAAATTCACCCTCCGGAGTATCTTTTGACAAGTTCTTGATCTGTATGCTTTTTACGCGAAAGACAAACTTCGATCGAAGAAGATGAAGTTGTTTTGCTCAAAATAAAGAAACCAACTGAATGTGAAATTACCAGCCGCAGAAAGCGCGCGAAAAATTTTAACGGCCTCGATTTGGTTTGGGTGTCCCACACTTGGCTTGAGCCTGCGATCCAATCGAAAGCAAGTACCTGGTCAGCGGTCAACTTCAAAAAAACAGCTGACCTCGATGAGGTCTTAACTTGAGCCCGCGATATGGTCACGTTACACTGGTCAGCGGATACCTTGTTTTGACAGGTGTCAATTGGCTATAAGATGGATGTCCAGTATCAAAGATGTACGCTGTAAAGTAGCTGGTCAGCTGGGCCAGGTGGAGTATGGCCGCCATGTTGGATTATTATGATTATTATTAGGATATTATTAATTATTGGGCGACTCCGTCGTCGTCGTCGTCGTCGTCGTCGTGCGTACGCGCCCACGAGCAATACCGCTAGCCATTTTTACCATGAGAAAAGCAGTTGACGGGTTTCTATAGGTATGGTGCTCCGCTTGACGGCCCTTCGGGCCGTCGGAGCTTCGCTATTATAGCTTCCTTTATAACCATTAGCTTTTGCAGTTTCATATAATTTCTTATAAACCTTAACTCTTTCTTTTGCATCTTTTATCTCAGCAGGATTTGGGAATTTGAATAAATTAGGATCTGTTAAAAGTTCAGTTCCTTTATTAATATCCACTTGCCATGGGCTTTCTGCGACTCCACTCTTTAATACCTTATCAACATCAATACCTTTACCAAGCCTATTCATTTTTCTGACCCATTTTTGAATATCTTCGGGCTTTGCATACATGATATCCCCAATTAATGAATTTAGTGAACCCCCACGTGTATAATCAATGCCCTTAATGTCTGTTTTATGGGTTTGTCTCTTATCAGCGCGCTTAGGACGTATTTTTGTACTTAAATCAAATAATGCTTTTTTTCCAACTGAACTAATAGCTGGTTTTACAAGTGAAAGTCCCTTATTTACTAAATATTGCTGTGTTTTAGGATCACGTAATGCTTCACTAGCATAATATCTCCCAGCTTTCCAAGCTTGTGGTAAAATTACATCCCTCATTGCCATTCCCGCTAGATCTAATCCAGTTGTTAAAATGCCCGCCCCTTCAGACGGGCTAACCCATTTAACTGGTTCTTAATGAATTTAGTCTTTGTTATCCCACACTCGGCGCAAGTGCATTTCATCATAGTTCAACCATTTTTAGTCTTTTGATATCTTTCACTTCCTGGTACACATTCAGTGACTTTCTTCTGTTTGACACAATATGATTTTACCATTATACAATTAAGTTAGATATTTTTGAAGTAGTCTATGATGAATCTGTGATTGACACTTGCATCTGTTGAACTGAATTTTGAATTGTGTATTGTATCAAGAATCGATCTGCCTTTTTGTCGCTCGAGTAGATAGTACAAACACCAATATCCACACAAGACTGAATCCCTTTCTTGTATCTCATCACCAGAGTATTCAAGTTGTTTCCCGCCTGTAGCCATATATATTTGAACTTCTGTTGGCATCATCAATCCGAATGAGTCAAAGTATTCACAGTATGTGTCCATATTCCGATAACATACCCAATAAGTGCCAGGTCCAATCCGACTGTCAAGATTTACTATTCCACATTCTTTGTTTTTGATTTGTCTTGGCAAAGCATCCCGACTGAAAACTCCTCTAAAATGTTCAATGTTAAGTTGATTCACCCAATTCAATAAATCAAAGTTTGATAATGGTTCATTGATGAATTTTATAGTATCGTTCCTAGTATGGGGATTGAATTGAAAGGACTGTTTTTGCCTAATAGGAGTCCTTTTCCTTTCCTTGAAGGTCTTTTTTTTTTCATTCCAAAACCAATGGGATTTTCCCAAGTACCAACAACAGGGGGTGATCTCCATGGAATAAAATCATGCTTTCCACCCTTTTTTTTCGAAGCAATTGAATCCGGAACATGCACGGGCAATGATCGTCTCGGACGACTGTGTTCAACATGCAAACCCTTCCCTGTTAATTTTCTAATTGCTTCTATGGCAAGAGGAATTCCAATAATGGCGAGTATTGTTCCGATACCGTTTCCAGTTTGTTTTTTTGTTGGATTTATAACAAGTTGCCCACCGGACTGCATCGCATTGATGATATCTTCTTTCTGTTTCTTTGTCAACATATTTTGGTAATTTATCAAATGATTGATCTTATCCTGAGGAAGAAGAAATCCTCCTTTTTGTTTCTTTCCAAATAATTTATCAACACCGAGACTTGCTAATGAAGAAAGAGCACCTGTAGCCAATGCTGGAGCTGCTTTTGATACAGCTGTTGTTGCATATGGCAATAGTTTTGTTCCAAGTGAAAAAAGACTTGTCCAAAGAGAACCTCCATGTACAACAGCTTTTCTGATTTGACTTTTTGATATTTTGATGTCTGATCCTTTTCCAGATCTTTTTGATTTCATCAGTTTGTTGATTTGTGTCTTAGTTAACATAAGTTGATCATTGCCTGATAATTCACTATGCGATAACCTTATTGTTACAGCTGAATTTGTTCTATAAGCTTTTGCAAGCTTTTCTTTCTGACCTTGTGAAAGTTTCACTCCATGAGGATGATAAGTAGTCATATAATATATGTTTATACTAAATTGTATTTAATGTAAACTATGATTTAATTATTTAATTTATTTAATTTAATTATTTATTTAATTATTTATTTAATTATTTATTTATTTAATTATTTATTTAATTATTTATTTATTTATTTCATTATTTAATTATTTATTTAATTATTTATTTAATTATTTATTTAATATAAATTACATAGATCTCAGAACAAGTTTACCATCAGTCTTTCTCATTTCAATGTCCTGTTCATAGAGGACTAGTGCATATACACTGTAATCTGCGTTTGTTCCCGCACTCAAAGTGTATTTGAAAGTCAGTTTAGTCATCCCATCTTTTATGTCCTGTTTTTGTTTCGTCAAATCAAAATAAATGAAAGGGAATATTGAACCAAAGTTACCTCTGTTAAGCAAGGTGCTATCACTGAAGTCGTTGTTGGCTTGAACGTATTTCAAAACATCTCTGAATACTCTCGTTGGTTCTGTTGAGGGTTTATAATGAACCTCTGGATAATCATTTCCATTACCAACTTCGAGATAACAATTTGTCATTGTTCGGTTATTTGCAACTGAAAATGTGTTGTACAAGAATTTATTAGCTGTCTGAGACTCATCACTTGCATTGTTGATTATGAAAACAAAAACATGTCTCGGTTTGTTTATTCCTGTTGAAATACGGAAATTGGCTGTCTGTTGTCTTGTTGAATTACCTCTCTCAACCATTTCTCTCAGATAAGTCCATTTTCTGGTGTCAAGATATTTGTATAATGACTTTCCTTCTGCATTGAAAATAATACGTGGTACAATTAGCTGAAATTTGGTGAGTACTACACGACAATCATCAGCAGCCTGCCAAATTAAAGTATTATCGCTTTCAAGTGTTATGTTCAACTCAATTTTCGAGTTAGGCAAAATTTCATCATAAAGGCTCTTGAAAAATCCGTATCTATTCAATGCTATTTCTGTATTCTCTTTTCCATTTGCACAATTCAACAACTGTTTACGAGATGCGAATCCTTTGTTATAATTAGCTTGAGCCGCTCTGTCTTCAGCATGTCTGTTAGTGTAAAGATAGAAGAACTCATTTGTTCCTTGACTTGAAGCATAACCTTGTGAATACTCAAGTAAAGACTTGATATTTGTAGCTTGGTTAGCATCTCTGCATTCATAAACATCAACGCCATTCATTTTTACATTTATGGTGTTAATGAGAGCGTGAGCTGAATTCACGATACCGTTTCGATCATTAGCAGCTATATCACCTCCATCTGCAAGCTTCTTAGCAATGAAATCAACATTTAAACGAGCATTGAACCAATCAAATGGTGTAGTCTCTCCACTGTTATCAACAACAAAACGATAACCTGTTTTCTTCTGATGAGCATTGTTTGCAACTACGGTGTTTAATGCTGTCTCGAGTTCGAAGACCACATCTTCATAACGTTCGATATATTTCGATTCTCTATAATTAGACATATATTATTGTGTTAGATAAAAGTTATTTATTTAATTATGTATTAAAGGTTTAGTATCTGTTTTGCGTGGCCTACCTCTCTTTCTTTTGATCTCACTCCCACTCCTGCTCTCGCTCCCACTCTTTATCCTTTTTAATAGTTCTATTATTTTATCACCACCTTTTTTGCCAGTGTGTTCACTAATTGTTTTTTCAGCTGCTTTTTTTTTCAACTTTTTTGATAATGTCAGTCATGATACCTTCACCATGTTGATCATATTTTTTGAACTCAAATCGTTTCATATACTATTTGGTTTTATAATTCAGTCCCTCTCAAGAATATCTCAATAAACCAATCTATCCCATTTAAATCAACTAGATCTCCGGAAGAATCAGTAACGTAAAAATGCATTGAGCTGATTGTATGTGTTGAAACAGGATTCCATGAAAGATGAAGAGGTTTATAATTGAAAGGTAAACTTCTGACAAGATCAGTGACTGGTATAACAGCAATTGTAGATGTACTATTCCCATCAACAATACTATCAATTACCTTATCACAATTGATATATATTTCATCTACTCCTCTTGTGATATCAGGGAGATTTGTTCCATATTCTGTTGCTGTAATTATTTTTGAATCAAAACCAATTAATTTTCTGAAATCAAGATCTCTTAAGTCCACACGATAATTTTCATCAAGTTCAATCAAAATACGATATGTTGATAAAACGAAAAATATATTAACACCGTACTTCTTTTTAGTATCATCAGGATCATCAACAACTAAATGTTTATTTTTTTTCATGTACTCGTGAATGTAACTATTGATTTCATCATATGAGTACATTCCATCAACAAAAGTTATCGTTTCCCAGTTTGCACCTTTGTCATGGCTGTATTTTATTTGATTATTCCCATAAGATTGTCTGATGTTATACCAACTGTATGTCATATCGATAGTCTTTACAGCTAATTCATATTTCATATCATTCGATAATATGAGAGGAGTATTAAATCTTTTTGTAAAATCATGACTCAGACTAATACCAATTTTGTCTCTGTTTTTACTGTTGAATCGTAATGAAATTTCTGTCATATACTATTAGATTAGATATTTGGTAATTATTTTATTGAGCTCCTTGTTTGAAACAATACCCAGTCTGCTTAATACATGCAATATATTTACAAACTCATCTCTGACACCAACACTATTATTCCCAGCAAAAATAGACCCACCAAGTAACTGGAGTCGTGAAAGCAAGTCACCAATATTATTATAATGAACAACACCAGCTCCATATTGTCTTTTTTTCTTTCTAATACCTTCACCGATAGTTTTTGAGCCTTCTTCAATAAGATCAATTCTTTTTCGATACTTTTGTAATGTTTTGATGTCTTGTGTTAATTCATGAATTTTTTCTTTATTATCGTCCCTCTGCTTTTTGGTTTTTGATAGTGCTCCTTTTTGACGACCAAGTTCTTTGGTTAAATTACCAATTCCCACATCATAGTCATTAATATTTATTGATCCATCCATATATAAGATAAGTTTTTCTGATGGAGGAGATAATTTGTAATTCATTAATGTTTCAATCTCATCTTGTGTGAAACCCTTATCAATATTTGACTTATAAGGTGATTTTGTATCAGACATCATTTCTGGTTTATAATCAATTGGTAATTTTGTTGTTTCCAAAGGTTTTGATTCAGGTAGTGTGTTAAAAAGCATAATATCTTCAAATCCACTTGTCAATGCTTTTTGATTCTTTTTCAACTGTTCAATAACTTCATCCTGTTTTTTGTCTATACTTTCTTTCACACTCTTCTGAGCATCAATTGAGGGTTTAATTAATTCTGATGTTGTATCATATGCATCCTGTTTCATATTTCCATAACTCTTGATAACCTCACGAACTTCTCTTGTCTTATTTCCAGCTTCAATTCCACTTTGAAGAAGCCTTTTCATTCGTTCAATATCCATATACAATTACATTGGATAAAATCTTATCATAATCTAAACTATTAACATATGGAAATTCCAAATTATGACATTATTCAGGATTCAAATAAGTCTTTCAGACAGTTGTATCCGTATATGCCTTAAGATACATTTAGAATGTTATTGGCTGGAAATTCTGGATCTGGAAAGACAACATTGTTTTTGCATTTGATTATGGAACCTTTAGTCTATTATGATCAGATCCATCTATACGCAAAACATTTATCAACATTTACAGCAAGTAATGGATAGAATAAGCAAACAAGTTGGTTACCCCGTTTTAATTTGTAGTCAAGATGAAATTTTACCTGTTGAACAAATTCAAGACACTGAATTGCAGCGGTTGGTTGTGTTTGATGATTTTGTGACTGATAAAAAACAAGATCAAATCATCAGCTATTTCATTCAGGGTCGCCATAAAAATTGTTCAGTACTGTACCTAACACAGTCATTCTATGGATGTCCAAAATCAGTTAGGCTTAATTGTAGCCACTTCTGCCTTTATGATTTTCCATCTACAAGAGAAAGGAACTTTATCTCCCAAGAACTTGGAATCGATAAGCAAAAGTATATTGAAGCAACTAAAAAACCATATTCTTTCTGTTATATTGACAAACCAATGAAAACAGTGAAGAGAAACTTTTATGGCGTTGTATAATGTAATATAATATTATATGGGTATATTCAATTTTTTACCAAATCAAGATGATGTAAGAACTAGTAACAGTTGGTCCAATTGGTCCAAAAGGTGATAGAGGTCTAATCGGTCCAAAAGGTGATAAAGGTGCTGATGGAAATGGATTTAAATTGACTCAAGATGGGAATTATGATATCGAAAACAAAAAATTGATAAATCTAGCGACACCAACAGACAATAAAGACGGTGTGAATAAATTATACGTTGATAAAAATATAATTTCAACAACAAACCATAAAATGGAAAACCCATTTGAATTCCTTCTGAAGGATATTTTAAAAACAACCATTGTAAAAAATGTGAATTATCTGAGGATAGATGACTTTGATAGAAGCCCCTATCACATAAATAAAAAGGCATTGGCATTTCTAATTCCAAATAGACTATTCACCTCTATTTTAAAATTCAATTTGTCTTCGTTGAGGGTTTCAAAATATACATTTGTCGTTGAATATTATACTAATGACGTTAATGATGCAACTATAGAATTAGAAATGAAAACACAAAATGTACATTTGAGAGAAAATCCAATACAAAAAATTGTTCATTCAACACCATCAATCGATTCTTATATGAAAAAAATATTCTTCATTGAAATAACAAACCCAGGAACGACAAATATTAATCTAATTGTAATTTCATCAAATGTGTTGTTGAATACTAATCATCATATAATTGTTTATGGAGTTTATGGATTTCAGAATGTTTTATTTTGATACATGACCCAGCATACAAAGTTTTGTCAAATGGAACAATTCAATTTTCAAATAATATTGATCTTTCAACGAATAAAATTTTGAATTTGGCTATGCCGAGCAATGATAATGATGGTGCGTCAAAGCAGTATGTTGGCAACAAAACGGCTGATTTCCTTAATAAAAACACAGGCGGTGTAATTTTTGCACCTGTTAGCATGAATGGAAATGATCGGTTTGGCATACCTGATAACCCAAGATTTGGTTATTCAGCAGTGAATAGAAACTATGTGAACAATAATTTTTTGAAACTTAATGGATCTATTCCAATGACGGGAGACCTCAACATGGGAAGAAATATAGTCACCAATATAAAATATCCAGTAAATATCCTCGACGCCACAAATAAAAGCTATGTGGATTCACAAATTCAGAGTTGTATAAAAAGGGATGGATCAACTCCTGCAGAAAATGATATAAACATGGATGGATATGCAATTAAGAATCTGAAAGATGTTGATAATAGTACACCAGCTGAAAATGCAGTCAATAAAAAATATGTGGACCAGAGATTGCAAACCAAACTCGATACGATTGCACAACAAAATCTAAATATGAACAACAATACCATTACTAATCTTGCTCCACCCGTCAACGCAGACGACGCAGCTACAAAAAGGTATGCTGACGAGTATTTTCTTCGACGAGATGGTTCGACTGCGATGTATGGAAATTTATCAATGAGTGGAAATAAATTGACGAATTTAGCGGATGTGGTGAATGAGGGCGATGCGGTGAATTTCAGAGTTTTGAATCGTGCTTCTCAAACCATTCGAGCGGCGGCCTTATTATTGAACGGAACAAACACGATGGCCGCTGACCTGAAACTTGGAATGAACAAAATTGTTGACTTAGGTGAACCACAAGCAAAAACAGATGCTGTGACAAAGGATTATGTCGACAGAAGTCACATTTCATCCGCTTCTCATCCAAAGAATGCTTTCAAATATTTGATGAATGATATCGATGAAGTAAGTACTGAATATGGTCTTACTGTTAACGGTTATACTATTTTAAATCGTTCACCACATATAATTTCAAAAAAGGTCATTGATGTAGACTTGAATAAAGAAGATAATCATATTTTTAGAGCTAGAATTGGATTTAATATGTATACAATAAAAGATGGAAAATACACTTTTATCCTTGAATGGCTATTTCCCGATTATGAAGGAATGAATCTGAGTACCGTAACATTCAGTGCAACTGGTGGAATTACAATTCATAGAACAGTAGGGAGAAAATTCGATAACAGAAACGAAGATCATTCAAGATATTTGCTATGGATTGAAAAACCATCAGTAAGTTCACCACCTGAATATTTATATTGTACGATTCATATTAATGCTAACCCAACTTATCCAAATAAGTACAAAGTTCCTTGTGTTGTATATGGTATTGATTTCGAAGCTGCAGACGTTCCATCAAGTGTTTACGACTTCACTGAAGCTTATAAAATCGTGAATGAGAAAATACAAATGGAAACCGATTTGGATTTGAATGGACATGCTTTGATGAATGAATCAAAAAACTAATTTGATGGTCAAAACGGTGAATTAACAATGCTAAATGATATTTATATGAACACGTTTCTAATAAAAGAGGCTAAACTTGGTGGTGATTTAAATTTAAATGGCTATAGAATTCATAATGGTGGTTTGAATCTATTTCGTTCAAGCGTTACAGGTGTAATTATGGAGACCGCTTTTGATTTAGGCGGTTTTTCTCTTTACCAGCCGAAATTAGGAGGTGATCTAGATTTAGATGGTCATCGAATAATTGGCCAAACACTTTTTATAAATGCCTTCGTTGAAGACAAACAAAACCATAACCAGAATGTGATGAAAATTGTTTTAATTAATGGGGCAAAAAATATGGTTGTTTTAAACAATTTTTATTTCAAACGTTTTCACATAATACAAAACGCCGAAGCTGGAACACTTCTGTTTTTAAATAAAAGAGAAAGACAAACAAGAAGATCAATGATAGTTCGCTATACAATAAGTACAACCCAAAATGTTACAACTGTTAACATTAATCGACAATTAAATAAAGGCTACTTTTACATTGACTATTCACACCCCAATTCAAATGCTTTTGATTTGTCCCTTTTGCTTGAATTTATTATTAACTAGTATAATAGTCGTTATGTGGCTGCCAACGTAACTGGTGTGTCATTCGTAATAAATGCAAATAAAGGCAGCTCAAGGACGCTTTTTTCTGTCGATTTTGTTGCAAAAAAATAATATAAATTAATATTATATGGGTATATTTAACCACACATCTGAACATAAAAATGTGAAAAGTAAAGATGGATCTGGATTTAAATTAACAAACGATGGGAACTATGATCTTGCAAACAAACGTTTAACAAATGTGGGTTCACCAATAGATGATAAAGATTGTTTGAATAAATCTTTTTTAGAAAATGAAATATCAAATAAAACCCAGACATTAATCCAAACCAATTTCAGTGATTTTTACATCAATCAATATCTAGAATTATATCCTGAGTGTATTTACACATTAAACAAATTATACACCCATCAATTAATAATGGATTCATCAACGAGAAAAGTGTCTAAATTGTATGATCTAACTTTAAGCGAAAACAACTGTGAACAAACTAATACATCATTACAACCAACCGTATGCACTAAAGCTAATAAGATTAACAAACGATATTATCTTGAATTTAATGGTTCCCAAAGGATGATATCAAATATCAATTTAAATCCACAGAATGGTATTGCAGATATCATTAATATATTTATTGTTTATAAACTGAACTCTTACAGTGGTTCAAGATGGATTAGAAATGGTTTATTTGGTCATGATAACAGAGGATTTGATAAAGCTGTTTATTTTTCACCGGCTGGTGAATTAATGATAACTAGAACCGCTAATAATCTCATTGTTATAGGTCCAAACAATGTTACAAAGTATGATGGAACAATCTTAACACCAATTGCTGACTATCAATCAAAAGCTAATGCAGGAGAACTGAATAAATGGTGTTGTCTGTCTATTCACTGGAATGTTCCAGGAGGAGTTAATGCTTCTAGTTGTTGGTGCAATGGTAAAAAACTTACAAATTTTTCATCAAGAACAGTGTCAGGTTCCAATCAAATGACATTCGGAGATTTAAATCCTAATGGTGTTGCAGGCTTAAAAGGGTTTATCACATTATTTTGTCTATATAGAGCATTTAAAATGCCTGATAATTTAATTCAATTACACCATCAAGTTTTCATGGATAGATATTTGATCAATAAATAATATAAATATTAAATATATGATAGAAGACATAATTAAATACGTTAGCTATCTTTTTAATGAAACCAAACAACAACATTTTCATATTGATGACACAATATTGAAATCATGCCTAGTATACCAATATTTGTATTTCAAGCATTTCAAAACAATACTTCCAATTAAAAACATTTTATATATTCATGATGATATAGGACTTATCGGTCCAGGAAATGGTTGTATTACACGATTTTTTGAAAGAACACTTGGTTGGATTGATGTATTACACTCACATAGTATTCTCCACGATGCTTTTGGTCGATTCTATGATTGTTATTCATTAGACCGGGGATATTGTTATGCCATATCAAAAAATGCAACATCAAAACTAATGAAAAGATCTCCATTATGTGGTCAAATCTCTGGATTAATTTATTGTATTCGCAAAAGAATTATAATATAAATGATATATATGATAAAACGTCGAAAAAGCATATTCAACTGGAACCATATTTCAGGTAAATTAACAGAAGACCAGATTAAGGAATTAAAAGCCTATTACTATACATATCACAGAAAGTGTTGGGATCACAAACAGGCGGTGAAACAGTTCAAAAAATGGAAATTACTTGGGAACTCATTGTCTATCATCTTTGCAACTGGGGGTCTCGCCACAAGCATAGCAACTGGTGGTGTTAGTTTGGTAGCCATCAGTACAGCGGCACTTTTGATACAAGGTTGGATGAAGCATAAAAACCTCGATCTCAAAATCCAAAATTGCACATATGGTTATCAAAGCTATCAACATCTACTCAACACCATAAAAGACATGATGAGAAGCGGTGATTTCAAGGAGTCCAACATCCATGTCACAATGAAAAACACTGATGATTATGTGACGGACAACAGTCCTATTATCGATAAGTACCTACTAAAATACGATGAAAAATTCACTGTCTAATAATATGACTAATCACATCAAATCTCAACAATAAAATTTCAACCCAATATCGATTATAAAATTCAATCGTCTTTTTCGAATTAGTACTAATTATATTCTCGAAAGGAAGACCAAGCATTAAAAATATTTGCTTAAGGACAAATTTCGTACTTATCATCCTTTTACGATTCTCATTTACTAAAGGAAGGACTGTGTCTATCTCTTCGAATATTTTTAATATTTTACCACTATCTTTCAGAGAAATTTGAAATCTATTCTCACGGCATATACCATTTATCATATTTTCAATATGGTACTTCCGATGATATACTGATTTCCGTCGTATCCTATACATATTCTCATAAACGTCAACGTACTCTTTAACATAATCATAACCATGAAATGAACCACAATTTAGACAAACATTTTTATCATCATCTTTAAACATTTCCTGATTACTACAGCATGACACTACCACACTGTTGACAACTTCTGCCAATTGCTTATCACAAAAAGGACATGTCGACTCTCCCATTTCCTTTAATTCATCATGAATTTCTGAATTACAACTCATTCTTATACTATTGTATTAGAAATTAATTATAAACCATCTGATGACGTCACGCCAAAGCAGTGCCAGTCAGAGATAACGTGATGACTCATTTCCTGTTTTTCCTAGAATGTCACACTTGGTGATTTTTCCGAGATAGTCACGCATTCTAAAATTTGAAGCTATATAGATTTCCAAAATACGAGATCAAAAGTTGTAGTTGGGTTGGTTTTAGCGCATTTTCTCAAAAGTTGGAAGCTATATAGATTACCAAAATACGAGATCAGAAATTGGAAACCATTATATAGTTGGATTGGTTTTAGCGCATTTTCAAAAAATGATCTCGTACCCCCAAACACTATACTACTCAGGTATGAGGTTGTTAACTCAGCCCTGAAGGCATATATGGCGAGAAAGAAAGCCGAACAAGCTGGAGAAAGACCGTTACATCGACCCAAAGAGTGGAGGAGAGAAGAACGAGAGAAAGAAAAGATGATAAAGGCAAACAACTGGTACAAGAAGGGCGGAAATGAGGCAGTAATCTTTATACCAGCTACACCGAATTCTCAGCTGCAGAGGAGATACCAGAGAGAAATAAGGCAACAGGGTTTCAAGATAAAAGTGGTCGAAAGAGCAGGTGTTGCGATTAAGAGAGATCCAGAGATCCGACCCGTTTAAATCACGAAAATGTGAAAAAAAGGATTGCCCAGTGTGTAGGGGAGATGGGAAAGGGCCATGTGATGGACAGAGCGTGACTTATCAAAATAGAGTGTGCGGAGTGTAACAACGTTTATGTGGGAGAAACATCACGGAGAGCGTATACTACAGGTTCATCACCCAAACCGAAATCTTCGTTCTGCATCCAGGGGATTGTCATTGGTAGTACCTGCTTATCAGACCCAGGCTTAGGGTGCTCGCTCTTTCTCGGTAGCTGCACCTACTCTCTGGAATTCCTTACCAGTGGACATTAAAAACGCGCAATCTTTGTTTATCTTTATAAAGAAGCTCAAAACATTTCTATTTAATTAACTTCACATGTAGTCTTGTCACATTTTTCTTTTCATTATGTATTCTTTTTATTTCTTATATTTGTAAGTTTATTTGTATATTTCTCATATTTTATTCCCTACATTTGTTAAGCGCGCTGAGATTATGTAACTGCGCTCTAAAAGAATTTTATTATTATTATTATTATTATTATTATTATTATTATTACGAGATGGAAAGAGCACATGAAGTCACTCAGCAAAAAGGAGGAACGGTCGGCTCTGTGGAAACACTGCAAAGAGAGACACGGCAATGAAATACAGAAATTTAAAATGACTGTTACTGGTTCTTACACCGATGACGCCATGCTAAGACAAATATCTGAGGGTGTCCGGATGGACAAAGTACCAGAAGGCTCACTGATAAACTCTAAGAATGAATGGAATTATTTCCACGTCCCACGCGCGATCATCACATGTGACAGTGCACTTTCTACGAGATAAGCTCGCTTACATGACGCCAAAAAGTTCTCAAACAGTTTTAATGTATCTTACATGAATTACTAAGCATATTGACTGAAGAGGCTCGTAGAGCGAAATATATTTCAAACTTTTAATTTTTATTTCACAGTTTTTACAATTTTTAGTGCGTCGAATGTGTACAAAGACGTGATGTCTTCTTCTAGTTCAAGTTATGCTAACACATTCCTAACCTCGGCGTTAAGAATTGTTCAGAAATCTAAATTAAATCAACTTAATATTCGAGAAATATTATTGAGTGCTTTCTCGTGCATAAAATAGAAGGAATTTTACAACAGAAATTTATTTATAGAAGTTTAACATCTCCTTGGGAGGTTTCGCCGTGGATGACATACTTTGCACACCTGTAAGCGCAAATATAATGATAAAAAAAATATCATATCTGTCGCATATTTGTGATCCAAATTGACTGCAAACTACGTGCATGACTTTAAGTCACTGTACTGATAGGTTTAGGGGAAGAAAACATAATAATACTCACGTTTAGTTTACAACGCCAAACTATGCCAAATGACGTTCTCGACGCGACGTGGCGCCACTGAGACAACGGTTTGGGCATGCGCAACATGCACCCTGCTTGGATAATTTACTTCCGGTGACGTCTTAGAACCTTACTATAAGCAGGGGCTAGTTTTCGTCTGCGACGCAGGCTGGATCTTGGCAAACACTGCTTGCATCAACACAACCTGGTGCAAAGTGATGGTCGGTATCCTATTACTCCAAGTGATCAATTCCAACGAATCCGGATCAGTGCTGAACTAAAGCGGTGACTATTGACGACTATTCGTCACTATTCGAATTCGTGACCATTCGGACTATTCGCTATTCGCTATTCGCTGTAGCTGTTCACTGTTCGCTATTCGCGACTATTCGCTATTCGCTATTCGCTATTCGGGTTTTCCAGACACCCCATTAGTCTAGTATGGTATTATTTGTCTCGCGCGTAGCTTGACTTGCGAAGGTAAACATCAAAAGGATGACGCTCAGGTTCGCCGCCGAAATGAACTTAGGACCTTCCCGTTTCAATCAATTTATCCAGCATGTTTAACCGTATCCGTGCATTTAGGTGTATCAATATTTTCCACAAAATTAAAGCTTAAGAAAGCTCCGAAATATCTGTAGCTCCGGCGAACTCCACGCAAGCAACACGGCGAGCAAAAGGCTTGACAACCGACGTACGGTGATTGACCAAGAAAAGCAATTAAAACTGCTGTCATTAACTTAGAACCACATAGCAAGGCCAACTGGTAGAAAATGCAACAAGAATATTGTCAAATAATTAACTGTGAAAATTACCAACCTTCTTCTCTCTCTCTCTCTCTCTCTCTCTCTCTCTCTCTCTCTCTCTCTCTCTCTCTCTCTCTCTCTCTCTCTCTCTTAATTTCTTTACTTAACTCATTTGTTGAGTTATATAAGAAAATCTCGAAAATGGTTACCGTTTTGAAATTGCTAAACGAAGATCAGGCCAAATCAACCATGCACGACAGTTTAACACCTCGTGGTTCTGATTCAACATCATCTTCACCTCAAGACTGCCCTCATGATGACAACAGTTGGTCGACAGTTCAAAGGAGAACCTCAAGATCTTCGTCCAACCGTAACAACTACAACATTCAGCCAACGAACCCTGAAACAACCGTTATTCTTGGAGACTCAATGATAAAGCATATCGATACGAGACGAATGTGATCCTGTGGTTCTGTAGTCCATCGCAAATTCTTTCCTGGGTGCTCCTCCAACAACATGATACATTATATGATTCCCAGCCTGTCTAAAAATCCTGATCAAGTTGTTATTCATGTCGGAACAAAAGATCTTCAACACTCTACCGATCCCAGAGTTCTAGCAAGTAACATTACTGAGCTAGCAAGTGAGGCGGAAGGTCCTCGTAAACGAAAGGCATTTATCTCCAGTATAATTCGCCGCCGTGAGTCTACTCTTAACAACCAAAGTTGACCATGTAAACAAATTACTTCAATCGTCTTGTCTCCAACGCTCTTGGAAATTTATTGACAATCTCAACAACGATGGAATTCACCTGAACAGAAAGGGTACAGCCCCTCTAGTTAATAATATTTCCTCTCTTATCCGTCTTAGCTCTAATTAGGAATTTCCGGAGACCGTGTTTGCCATTAATAGTAGTGGTAGCAGTACCTCAGATCAAGGTTACTCTATTCCTAACGGCAAAGGCTTTAAAGTTATTTCTCATAACATTGTTAGTCTTCCAAAGTACATTAGACCAAATCCGAATGAATTTAAGTAATCATAAAATTGATGTGTTAGTTTTAAATGAAACACGCCTTGACACTACTCTTAAGGATTCGCTTTTCATTGTCGATGGTTATGATCTCATTAGAAAAGACAGAAACTCCCTCGGTGGCGGAGTCGCAATTTATATAAGGAATACCATAAATTATCACATTCGTCATGATCTCGACTCAGCTTGTGTAGAGGGCATATGTATTGAAATCAGGAAACCCTGTAGCAGGCCCTTTGTAATCTTTGCCTGCTACAGGCCTCCTAGCTCCGATAGATCAGTTCTAGACGGAATCGAAGATATTGTATTCAAG
>JAEMWC010000026.1:1402500-1412500 GCA_016490735.1 Pachyseris speciosa
TATTCAAAAGCACGGATGTTTGCTGACGATACAAACTTAACTATTACGGCATCTTGCTTTAGTGATCTAGAGAGCAACAACGAACAACGAATTAACAAGCATTGGACAGTGGCTTATCGCCAATAGGTTAAGTGTAAACGTACCTAAGACCGAGTATCTTTTAGTTTGCTCTAAATATAAAGCAGCCCAACTGACGTTCCCTCTCCGAATCAAATTAGGTGATGATCCGATAAAGAGGGTACAGTATAGTAAATCTTTAGGTGTATATATAGACGAACATTTGTCATGGTCGAACCACGTAGACCATATCGCAAAGAAGATTTCTGCAGGCCTTGCCGGTTTAAAACAGGTTAGACCGTTTGTCCCAAAAGAAATTTCAATCATGATTTACAAATCGTTGATTCTTCCATTATTTTATTATTGTGATGTAGTTTGGACAGGTTTAAACAAAGGCCTCTCAGAGAGATTTGACAAACTCCTTAACCGAGCAGCTCGGATCATCACTCAAAGCGAATGGGATGTCAGATCAGCCGAGAGATTGAAAATGCTTCAGTGGGACACTCTTGGAGTCCGTCGCCACCATCATACTGCGATTATGATGCACAAAATTATGGCCAACAAAGCTCCTGAGTACCTCACTGAAGCATTTCACCTAGTTCGTGACACACTACTTACAATCTCAGAGACTCTAACTTTAATTTAGCACTCCAAAAACCAAATACCGAAAATTTGAAAAAAAGCTTTTCATACGGTGGTGCTAAGCTATGGAATTCCCTCCCTTCCACGATTAAAGCAGAACCGTCTCTTGAGGTCTTTAGAAAATCCTTACGCTCACTCGGTCTCCATGACATCAATTCAGATACTTCTGTTTAGCTTTCGTATACCTGTAATTCATGTAATTTTAATTGACTTGTGATATTTTATTGCATGCACGGCTTTCTCGGAAACCAATGCTATGTAATTGAAGAAACTCCGTGTTGAAATCTCTCTCTCTCTCTCTCTCTCTCTCTCTCTCTCTCTCTCTCTCTCTCTCTCTCTCTCTCTCTCTCTCTCTCTCTCTCTCTCTCTCTCTCTCTCTCTCTCTCTCATCGCTTGAGTTACTTCTTCGCCTTTTTCCCGCGCTCTTTCTCGTTCTGGTTTTCTCTGTTCGTAAGTAATTCGCCGCCGTTTTTCACGACATCTTTCACTCTCTTTATCTTGGTGCTCCTCACTGTTTCTTCGCCTATTTTCTCGAGCTATTGCTTGCTCTTTCTCCCACCGCTGCTCACTATAGGTTAGTCTCGGACTTTCTCGGGACCTTTCTTGCTCTTTTTCGCGTTGTTCGTCGCTATAGTTCAGCCTGTTTTCTCGAGCCTTTTCTTGTTCTTTCTCCCGCTGCTTGCCACTATAATTTTGCTTCCTTTCTCATGACCTTTCTAGCTCCTCTTCCCGCTCTTCCTCACTACAATTCAGCCTATTTTCTCGTGCCCTGTCTTGTTCTTTCCCCCGCTGCTGGTCAGTATAATTCCGTCTCCTTTCTCGATCTCTCTCTCGATTTTCTCTTGTTGCTCCTCACTGAAATTTCGCCTGTCTTTCCGTGCTCTCAGACGCTCTCTTTCACGTTGACCTTCGCTTATTCGTCGCCTGCTTTCCCGTTTTCTCTATTTCTCTCTTTCTCTTCTTTCCTCGTTTGTAGGCATATTCAAGGTTTGTGTTTCGTTGTCTAAAAACTTTCGGTTTCTTTCGTAACTGTGCGTTTGACAAGTGGAATTAAAATGCATGCAGCCTACATACCAACTCAATAATGCACTCTGCAAGTTTTTCTTTCTTTAACTTAGGGACGGACCAATACAAAAAACTGGACAGGGGGTGACAATTCCCAAAAAGTTTCCTGCAAGGGAAACCTGTCTAAAAAAACCTGCAAGCGATGGTACCTAAAACAAAATTCACGGTTGTGAAAACATTCGTGCACCTAAAATTTATAACCCCCGCCCCCTCCAGTTTTTTTCTAATGGTCCGTCCCTTAATGACTTCATTTCCAACAAATAATTCTTAATTATGTTTTGACTTCAATAAGGTGAAATAAATACCTGACTTGCACTTATATTTTAGCCGAACTCAGCCTTTTGTCAAATAGTATGTTTGTAACTGCATGTATTCGTATATTTCTACTTTATAATTAATGAAACCGGCTTGTTTCATAATATGTTGAATTTACGAAAGCCAGGCATTTATCGTTCAAGGTGCCTCGACGTTGGGTGTAATTTGTGAAAGAAACATATTGATGGTCACTTGTCCTGTAAATTACTCCCTTACTTTTAAAATTCCGGGGGTTATTTGTTGTCATTTGGCACACGCGACGTTGTAACATAACGTGTGGGCCTTTTCCTCCTATGGCCTTCCCTGGAGTAAACCTAGCTGAATCATGGAATGTATTTAATCAGATAAATTACGCTTACTTCTCCCTCCTTTTCCTCTCTCTGCAACACAATGGAAGTAATCGTGAGATGTTAAACTGGATAACAGACGAAAATCTGGGTCTCAAAATTTAGATTATGGGGTCCCTTAGAAAATGTTTCTCTTTCAATCATATCTAAAGCTAGCACGGTTTTGACGTCGATGTCCCCTGTCAGTATATTGTGAAGTCCACCTTAGTCAAAGAGTGAATGGGGAATAATCCATAAAATGAGTGCGTTGAAACGCCAGTCTAATTACACGAAAATTTGGTTTATCAACGGAGTTGATAATGTAAATTGACCACCGTACAGGAATTCGATTAGCTGAAAGTTTCGAGCGTTAACCCTTCGTCGGAGCGAATCGAGGAATTGTGGGTTGTGTATGCTTTATATACAAAATATGGAGCTACGCTATTGGTGGTAACATGGTAACGTGAAAAACAGGAATAAATTAATTGAATGAAAAACGCTCGTTGATACCGTGGGGATTAAGAGTGCCGATTTGAAAGATGTAGGTAACTTTCAAGTCAGAAGCGCATTCAAAACAACTGAGCAACCTGGCATCTTTAAATGACTCACGGTCGGCCTGGGAAGAACTGCACCAAAACGAGGCTAGTGAGGCCTCGGTGTTCTAATTTACAAAGCGTTCTCCACAAATGAGTTATAATTTCGCTAAACCTGGGGTAGTTAAGGTGTTGCCTTCGAGTTGTTACTTCCTGAATGCCACCACAAGGAAAGAAGGTGTCATTTTTTTAGTTTTCCCCCTCGGAGAAAACAGTAGATTCATACAATTCATCAGACAGAAGAGTTACGATCGATCGCAGATCGATCGAGGGAACTAAAGTTAACAGAGATTGTGCGCTACATTTTTGGCGACGTCCAAGATTCAGACCCGGAATCTGTAATGTTTTGACTGGTTTGATCGGTGTGGGCAGTTCAAGTTAACTCGCATGGGGATCCCACCGTTAGATAATTTTGTTTCTTCAGTGCGATTCGGTTTAACGGGTTTGAGTGACCGAGGGACGGCTTCTGAGGTAAAGGATCTCTCTCAGGAGGAACTTTTCCTTTTGTTTCTAGTGAAGGTATCAACCAAGCATATCTCGTTGAAATGCTACCAGGAACAACAACTCGTCCGCTTAAACGATTCCCTACAAATCTTCTCGACTGAAATGCAGTAAAAAATCATCTGCTATTGTGAACTCCTTTCCCTTGTTTCCACGCAGTACGAATCCACTTTTTTCTCCTCAGAGGCAAATAGGAAACCAAAGAATGGCACTTTCTCTCCTGTGAAAGATTTCCTTTCCTTCTGGTGGCACTCAGGGACACAAAAACAGGTACTAGTAGACTGAAAAATACAATGGTTGTTCAGTTATGTAGTAATTATAACTGTAGTAGGAATTGGAAAATATATACAGTTTTAATGTATACAGTTTTCATTAATACAGAGCATAATTAGGAAAAAAAGGAGCATGGTTTAGGAAGTATTTACAATGAACAATAGTGTAATTAACTAAGAAATGGTTAGTACATTGAATGGAACTAGCTATTTTACAATTAGATTATCAATTCAAGATTTCCAGCAGTCCTCATCACGCATAGATATTGAGAGTGAATAATCAAATTCTTTAAGTGCAAATCTACTAGTCATCAAAAACTAAACAAAGCAAATTATTTATTTGTAAATCCTCCTCGCAGACACTTTGAAAACGTCAAGAGGCAGCTGTCATTTAGTTGACAACCGCTACTTACTACCTACAACAGAATAGATACATGTAGTGTCAGTAGCGTAGCCAATAAGAGAATGGCATTCATGAGATAGTAGATTTATACTATGTGTATACTTCAACTAATTGTTCCTGGACAGTTTCACTGCCCATGTATTTCTTGTAGAGCCTTGCTTAAGTTTTTATTTGTTTACAGATAGAGGACATAGATACGTTTTCGTCGATGTTCTCTTGGTTTCCGTATTTTTGGGACCAAACTGTGGTATTTTGGGTAGTGATGGTCACGTGACGTAAGAGGATGGAAGTAAACAGTTTGCGAGAGATATCTCTGGTGTACGCACGTGTCTTTCAATTTTCCTCACTGTTCGCTTCTAGAACTATTTAGTATACAAAATTGGCGACGAGGATGGGATCCAGAAGGTAAACAAGGTATACATATGGTTGCAGTCATTGGTAATTTGGGTCCGTTTGACGAGAAGTTTAAGAAGTTTAGCGATTACGCCGCTCGATTTGAAGCATACGTCGCGGCGAATGATCGATGATGATAAGAAAGTGAATGCTTTTCTGGCTGTTATTGGTCCAGACGCTTATAAGTTGCTGAAGAACTTGTGTGATCCTCACAATCCGAATACAAAGACCTTTACGGCGTTGTCGCAGCATTTGCAGGGACATTATGAACCTGCTCCCATTGTGATTGCTGAAAGACACAAGTTCTGGACGGCTACACAAGGAGAGAGCGAGAGTGTGTCGGAATTCGTCGCCAGATTGAAGAAACTGGCTTCGACATGCAGCTTTGGTGAGTTTCTACTTCAATCCCTAAGAGATCGGCTAGTCTCTGGATTACATCCAAAAATGTCCAGAACTCAGCGTCATCTCTTGTCGATAAGAGATCTGACTTACGCTGTTGCACGTGACAAGTGCATTGCAGATGAAATGGCGGGCAAGGCGAATCTAGAGCACATGGGAGAGTCGGCTAAAAGCGAGATCAACAAGGTTAGGGATGTTTCTTTCCTAAACAAAAAGAACATCACTGCTGGACATAATCAAGCGCAGAGTGGTGGAAACACCGACAAGTGCAAATCATGTGGAAGTGTGCAGCATTGATCGGAATCTTGCAAATACAGAAATGCTACGTGTCATCACTGCCAACGCAAGGGTCATACTCGTCCCGTGTGTAAAGCCCGATTCTCACAAATGCAGCTAAAAGGAAGATCGAGTGGTCAAAAGAGTGCTAAGCTGAACAGCTGCGATTGCAACTCAGATGATGAAAGTGTGGGGAGCGATAATCATGTGAATGGGACGCCTGTGAATGCAGATGAAGTAGGTGCGTTTGGTTTATACAAAACTGGAACTGAACACTTTTCGACTGAGTTTGTAAACAGCGTTAAACCGTATGTAGTAGATGTTCAGTTAGGTAAGGCACAAGTTAATTGTAAGATGGAATTAGACACGGGTGCATTTCGTTCTACAGTGTCAAAACGTGTGTATGATTCTGTATTATATGATTACCCCCTTCAGCATCCGGGGGTGATTTTGCGTAATTATTCAGGTGAAAAGATTCCTGTTGTGGGAGGAATTTCTGTTCCAGTGAAGTATGGTAATCAAGAAGAAAACCTTGATTTTATTGTTGTTGAAGGAAATCTCCCTGCCCTGTTTGGGCGAGAATGGTTAAGTAGAATAAAACTAGATTGGAAGAACATGTTTGGGGTTAAGGAAGAAGTCGTTGAGAATAAGTTTTCGGTTCCCAATCTGAGACCTTTCCAGCAGAATTCAACAGTCTGTTAGAAAAACATAAAGAACTATTCAGCAGTCATGGCTCTGACATCAAGGGTTTCGTTGGTTCTTTGAAACTTAGAGAGGGTGCCAAACCAGTGTTTTTGAAGGATAGGCCGATCCCATACTCGCTCGTAGAAAAGTTGAAAAAGAATATGATCGACTAGTGCAGTCAGATATTCTGTATCCGGTATCCTGTAGTAATTGGGCAAGCCCTGTAGTGCATGTCCCTAAATCTGACGGTTCCATAAGAGTGTGTGGGGATTATAAGGGGATTAATGAGCGCATAGAGGATGATGTGTACAAACTGGCTAATGTGCAAGACATGTTTGCTATGCTATCTCAAGATGGGGCGAGCCCTGATACATTTTCAGTAATTTATTTGGCCAGTGCTTTCAATCAGTTGTTTTTGGATGAAGAGTCATCTGAATTGCTTACCATCAACACTCGGAAAGGTTTATTTAAACCCAAGCGATTGTGTTTTGGTGTGAAAACTGCCACTTCCCAGTTTCAGAGAGTCATGGATTCAATCTTGTCAGGTATTAAAGGTGTGTTAGTGAGAGTAGATGACATTCTGGTGGCAACATCAGGTGGAGTCACTGCTCATATGGGAGTTATCAAACAGGTCTTGAGTAGGTTGGCCAAACACAATGTTAGATTAAATGACCAAAAGTGTCATTACTTCCAAGCTCAAGGAAGTACATGGGACACATTTTGAGTAAACATGGAATCAGTCCAATTAAGAGCAAGCTGGATGCTATTCGATTAGCACCCAGACCTAAAGATGAATCCCAGTTGAGATCATTTTTGGGAATGTTGAATTACTACTCAAAATTCGTCAAAGATTTTTCATCTAAATTGCACCCACTGTATGAGTTTCTCAGTAACAAGACTGAGTGGTTTTGGACCAAGGAATGTGAAGCGGCTTTTATATGGGCAAAAGAAGTTCTTTCAAGTGAACAAGTTTTGGTCCATTATGACCCCAAAAACCTCTTCTACTGAGTGTAGATGCCAGTCCATATGGGATTGAAGCTGTGTTGAGTCATCGCATGGAAGACGGCACTGAGCGGCCAGTAGAGTTTGCTTCTCGCACACTTAGTAGTGTAGAAAAGAATTATGCCCAAATAGAAAAAGAGGGGTTGGCCATAATTTTTGGTGTTAAGAGATTTCAGCTTTACCTCTATGGCCGAAAATTTACATTGGTAACAGACCATCAACCCCTAACTCGGATTTTTGGTCCTAAATCTAGTATTCCCCCTTGGCTGCAGCTCGTTTGCAGCATTGGGCAGTTCTCTTGTCTGGATATGATTTTGATATTGTATTCAGAGACTCCACTGGCAATGCAAATGCAGACTTCTTCAGTCGATTTCCACTACAATCTCAGGTTGATGATGATTTGGATCCAGATGAACACTACGTGTGTGCATCTATGACGGACGACTTGCCCGTAACTGCAGTGGAGACAGGTGAAGGTACAAAGAAGGATAGCCTACTTGCAAAAGTGTATGAATATACATCCTCGGGTTGGCCGGGTAGCTGCCCTAGTCCAGAGCTTAAACCTTTTTGGGTTCGCAGAGATGAGTTGGCTTTGGAAAATGGATGTCTTTTATGGGGCAGACGGGTCATCATACCATTCAAATTCCAAAAACGCTTGTTGGAAGAGTTGCATGAGTGCCACCCAGGGATGTGCCGTATGAAAGCACTTGCCAGGTCCTTCGTGTGGTGGCCTGGAATTGACCTTGATGTAGAGGACAAAGTAAGGCTTTGTAATGTTTGTACTAAGGCACATCAAACCCCTAAGGCAGTTCCCTTATTATTTTGGCCTTGGTCAACTGAACCTTGGCAAAGAATTCATGTTGATTATGCTGAGGTCAAGGGTCAACAATTTCTTCTTGTAGTTGACAGCCATTCTAAATGGATGGAAGTCTTTCCTATGAGTAGCACTACTGCACATGCTACCATAGAGGCCTTTAGAGCTCTGTTTGCTAGATATGGGCTGCCACATGAATTGGTCAGTGACAATGGCCCACAGTTTGTTGCTGGAGAATTTAAAACATTTTTGGAGATGAATTGCATCAAGCACACTTTATGCCCTCCTTATCATCTCTCCACTAATGGTTTGACTGACAGACATGTTCAGACCTTCAAACACATGTATTAGTCTTGTCCTGATAAAGGGACCGTTCAGCACAAAGTGGCTGATGTCCTGTTCCGCTACAGAAACACTCCCCACACCACAACAGACAAGACTCCTGCACAGCTGTTTTTAAAGTGGGAACCCAGAACACACCTCTCCTTGGTAAAACCCAGTTTACAAAGGCATGTAGAAAAGAAACAACTTGCTGCAAAGTTGTACAGGGATGGGCATAACCCAAAGGTGCGAGTTTTTGATTTGTACCAGCCAGTCAGGGTTAAAAACACCAGGGGACGGAGGGAGAGATGGATACCGGGTACAATTGTGGCTGTGAAGGGACCAGAAACTTATTTAGTTCGAGTTCCAGGTAACAATCGTCGCTTTGTGCATGCTAATCACTTGATACCTGATGATGCCCGAGGAATGAGTGCCTATAAGGAAGTCGTCTCACCAGAACTAGTAGAGTATAATCCACCATCAGATTTTCAGAGGGAACCTGTCATTCCCATAACTAGGTCGCAAGCTCAGTCTGAAGTAGGCAATGAGGTTTCTCGCAAGTCTAGTGTTATCTCTTTACCTGTTGTTAATAATGATGGTGATTTAGAAGGCGACAACTGTGTTCACAGTCCTGATCCAGTGATCACCAAAACTATCATGCCCAGTCACTCTGAGTCCAGATCAGGCCAAGTGGTTACACGATCAGGACGGGTGGTCAAGCCTCCCGACAGATTGAATTTATAGTAGTTTTTTGTAAGTTGCGTTTATGTTAAGAAAACTGTATTGGAAGGAGGAAATGTGGTATTTTGGGTAGTGATGGTCACGTGATGTAAGAGGATGGAATTAACAGTTTGCGAGAGATATCTCTGGTGTACGCACGTGTCTTTCACTTTTCCTCACTGTTGGCTTCTAGAACTATTTAGTGTACAAAATAAACCAGCGACATTCAGCATTGACATATCCATAAGGATTATTTTCACACTCATTTAGATCCTATGGGATAATACAAAATGAATGCCATTACATCTAGAAAAATCAACAAAACTGGAGATTTATAAAACACAGAATTTTAATCATACCCCTTTTTTGAAATTATTTATTGGTCTGTATTTTAATTAAGGTATGCCACATTGTATGTTGTACCTTTTAAGTTCTAAATGGTCAACAAATTATCAACCTACAAGATCTACAGTTGTTGCTTCCTTGCAATTGTTGTAGCTAGTAAATGGAAATTATGGTATGAATTGTAAACACATGCCAGCCACTGATCAGCAAAAATTGTGTTGTAAACATGTACCTTTGGCTTTATAGCCTTAATTTGCATTGGATGATCAAGATGTCATTAACAGTAATTATGTGACTGTTATAGTATTTTTGGTAAATTGTTTCATTATAATTTTCCACTGTGAGTACAATGGTGCAGGTCTACTACTGGGAGTTGAACGTGGGTTATCTCCAACAGGGGAAGCAACAATGACCGCTAGACCACATTTTAGATTCCAATAGCTTTTCCTTCGTAATTCCATCATACCATCCTTTCGTAGGTCGAAAAATCTTCAAGAATTATTAGCACCATCTCGCTACAAAATTATTGACGAGGACGAGACTGTTACAACTAAGGCCCGGTTCAAACGTCGAACTTCTCATGTGCCAAATCTAATGCAAATGAGAAAAATCTATTGTTTTCGTTCATTTGCATTACATTCGGCACATGAGAAGTTCGACGTTTGAACCGGGCCTAAGGGATTCTTCAAATGCAAATGCAGGAGATGCGACCTTTTCATTGAATCCAAGTACTTTCTCAGCTTTCAAACTGGCAAGTGTTACACCATTCAGTCTAAATTGTCATGTGACTCTAAAAATGTTATTTACTTGCTTTCCTGCGAGAAATGTCGCCTACAATACGTCGGATCAACCACCACTGACTTTCGAATTCG
>JAEMWC010000026.1:1417500-1420000 GCA_016490735.1 Pachyseris speciosa
ATATGGGCCGTCCTCAAGGGATTGCAGTCACTTCCTGAAAGCGTCTCTGATTGTAGGATTGATGCACAGGTAGACAGCATGGTTGTTTTCCACGCTTGGTCTGGCCGTGGTCCACGCTCTAGAAAGTTGTCTCAGATTTCGAAATGGATTTTCCAGCTCTTGGTGGATAGAAATCTTTCCTTGGAAATGTCTTTTGTTCCTTCTCACCTAAACCAGGCAGATTGGTTTTCCAGGAGACTATCTCGGTCGGATGCTATGCTTTCTCCCAAGTCTTAAGAAGTCGTCCAGCGTCGGTTTGGAGGGGTTAATGGCCATGATCTTGATTTGATGTCGTTAGATTCCAATGTTCAACGTGACTGGCAAGGGAACCCGTTAAAGCACTTTACACCCTACCCTACCCCAGGGTCATCGGGTGTCAATGTTTTTAACCAAGACCTCTCGGGTTGTGATGGTAACCGCGTTAACGCTTACGTTTTCCCACCATTTTCCCTGATTGGGCCTCTTTTGCGTTTGTTCGCGTCAGCGAATGCAGTTGTTACGGTTGTAGTCCCTTTGATGTCCCCCTTACCCGGTTGGTGGCCGTTATTAAAAACTTTGTCCAGCCACAGTGTTTTGGTGGCCGAGAAGGGATCACTTGATGCGCTCCTTTTTCCTTCAAAGGAAGGTTTTATACTTGGCTCCTCCCCATATAGCCTCTTGGCATTTAGGATTAGTAAAAACATGTCAACAGTCTAATAGGAGAAACCTTTTCTCTCTTTTCAGTCTTTGCCGTTGGTTCCCAGACTTTTCCAGCCATCTGTGTCATGCCCGGCTATTTCCAAACCCAATGATTTTGATTTTCACTATTGTCAGAGATGTGGCTATCAGCGTCAGACAAGGTCACATCAAACTTTGAAGAGTCTCAAGGCCCCTATCGACCTGTGTTCGATAAGGGAGCGAAAGAAGACTTTAGTTGCTAGGCAACAGGCCACTCCGTATCAAAAACAAAGAAGTGCTTTAGAGATGGAGTTTTCACAGTTCTTAGAATCCACCTCGAAGAGGGACATTTGCTCGGCAATACCTGACGATGTGATTGATTTCTTGATCTGGAAGGATAATTTTGGCAAGACGGTGGTAAATTTTGATACCTGCCCTTTGTTTCGTGAGAAGAGTGTTTTCTTCTTGTGTTTGTCCTAAGCGTTTAGCATACGGCTCGGTTGACTCGATCATTGGCAAATTGAGAGCTATATTTAACAAGTATGGGAGAGCGACAACTGATAGTCTTTTCCCTGGGGTCACCAACCCCGCCGCTTCACCTCGGGTAAAGTCTTACTTAACGGCTGTCAGAGAGAAACAGCTCGGCGCAAGAGTCGTGCAGACACAGGCTGAACCATTCTTCAGGATTTGGTGTTTTTATCTTCGGAAATAGCTAAGCGCATGAACGTACATGTTCGTTCTTCGGCACAGTTGTTTGTTCTGGCAAGGGAGCAAGCCTTTTTTAAGGTACAATTTTTTGGTGGTGACAGGCCCGGAGATCTCGGTAGAATGAAAACAAAGGAAATCCTTTATTTTCCGGGGAAAAAGGCTCTACTCTTTAACCATACACTCACTAAGTCTCTGCGAGATGGCACTTCAAATGTTTTTGCTCTCAAGCGTCATGCAGACTCTTCCGTTTGCCCGGTCACTACAGTTGAGGTTTACATTAGCTTATGCGACCTGTTGAAGATCTCTATCCGTCAAGGGTTTTTGTTTAGGCCCCTCAACCCATCTGGAGAAATTTTGCCAGCACCTTTTGAGTCGGCTGCGGCTCAGGCGCGGCTCTCGACATATTTTCGCCAAATCCCAGCTTTTGCTAATCGGAATGTTACTCTACATGGTCTAAGGAGCGGTTGTGCAATTTCGCTAGCCATTGCTGGAGCGAAGCTTGATGCGATCATGGATCACGTGGGCTGGAAGTTCGCATCGTCGGCACGTCATTATATTAAGTTGAATCAGGTGCTTGGCCTTGGTGGGGCGGCGGACACCTTGTCTTCGCTGGAAGTAGATTTAGTGAAAGCTTACAAACAGTATAATAACTTGCATGGCTTTTCTGTAGCATTCTAAATATTAGGTCTTCTTTTGTCTATCGCTTTTTTTTTGTAAAATTAATATAGCGAATGTTTCAGAATGTAAAAGCTATGTCTGGTTTTCCCGAAGCATTCTGACTTGGTTTTCGATAGAGTAGACCTTAGCTAGCGTTGTCAAGAAGTTTCGTTAGTTTGTAGAGTTTATCATAGTTCTCATAGGTTCATTTGGTCTTGTCTGATTCATTTTGTTTTTGTGGAAATACATTCTGGAAATGCGTTCAAGGCTTGAAATAATTTGTATGGTTTTCTCTATAACATTTTATGTTAGTCATGTTGGAATAGTAGTGAGGGTTGGGAAATTAGTTTGGGTAAGGATGGGTAAGGTTGGGGGCTTATTTTTGGTATGATTGTTTGGATTAGCCGGCGAATTCCACAGCAATTTCCGGCGCAGTCTG
>JAEMWC010000026.1:1427500-1567500 GCA_016490735.1 Pachyseris speciosa
TTATATTTGCAGCCAAGGCTAAAAGAATTATGTACGCTTCTGTATTGTTCAATATCATACAGTTATCTCTCTCTGTACCGGACTTACAAAAATGTCCGGCCAGTTATGGTCACGGAACTCTCAATATTCGTTGTGCGTACTCAACAAATATCCCGCTATATGGGTAACTTTACTTGTTTCGGAGAAAAATAGCGAGTTTTCTAGCCTTTCCGCAATAAACTCAAGAAATTGTGCTTTGTTATATATGTAACAAGACCCCTGTTGGCGTTTACGTGGGAAGCACTATATTTGATGGAAAGATTAGTTTCTGTCGCTTCTCGGATAGACTTCAGCTATCCGTTGAAATCTGACCCTTAGCCTGAGCGGTCATGTCACGAACTGAGATGATGACAGTAACTACTCTAGCTGTCTTTGCTTTCATAGCCTTCGATTGTAGTATCGGTACACGAATTACAATTATAGTTTTCAATCAACACGATGAATTTTTAGTTTTGAGGTATTCCCCGGGATTACACAGTCGCGTCTTTGACCGGCTCGCAACATATTTGAATACACTGTAAATTAGATTCGCACAGTCATGGCAAGGATTTTCATGCCTTTTAAAGGGATAAAAAGCAAGATACACTTGATTGGTTGTGATTTATTTCGAAGAAGTTCGAACGCACGCAAGCAAAACTGATATGCACTCGTATGCAAATTTGACCTGAATAGTTGATTCACTGCTTTGTTCTACAACAGAAAAGAAGCTTGGGAATTTTGCAATGAAATCGCATTCTCGTAATATTTACGTACAAAGCATACGTGTGGCCGCTACAGCCGAACTATTACGCACTGTAAAATCAAACTACGGTAGATATTGTTTATGTAAACATACAGGACTGTTGCGGGGAAACCAAAGGTTTCTGACATAATTATGCAATTTACGCTTTTTACTGCCGGTGTGAAACGCAAATTCTTAAATAACCATTGAAGCCATGCTTTGGATATTCAAAATTAAAACTTACTGAAGTAATGGCAAGAGTGAGTGTGATGCGTTCAGTTAAACGAAGAATATTTCTCAATGCAAATTTGTGTTTAAATTGTGGCTAGACGCGATGGCGTCACTCAAAAAATTTTTAGAACGCGTTATTTTCGTTATAAATAATTATTTCGAACACTGAAGGTACTGAAAAACGGCTTCACGAATGCTGCTTTATTTGGGTTAAAGGTTTTCGTCATCAATTCCCGTACACACTTTTTGTTAAAAATCGTTTGGTTTCGAACGGATTTGGCTGTGACTAGCAGCTAAGAACAATACAAAGCATTTCAAAAATCTTAAAAGTTTTAAAAGTTTTAAAACGTGTCGATTTGTGGAGAAAACGAACCGAATTTATAACGTGGTCTGCCGCAGGCATCCCAAGTATTGAATTATAGAACAATTATCCTGTTCAATCTTGCGCAATATCACCTGATTTTAGCCTACTTGGACTACGGACTCTCGAATCGGCTGAGTATCAGGTGATCTTCCGCCGCACGATTTCACAGGATAATTGGTACAGTCAAAATACTCAGCGGGTGCCGCCTATTATTTGAGAATAGTTTTGATTAACAGCGAACGGACTGTATTATTCGTTTCAAACTTTCACATTTAATTTGAATATTGTAATCATGCAACCGTAGCCTGACTATGAACTTATTTTTTAAAACAAAACGGCACGAGGTTGGTTTTGATAAGTCTGCTCGATAGAACTGTTAAAAATTTTTATGGTGAGAATTTCATCTTCAATTGACAACATGTTATGATAAGGCAATTGCAATTCTTTTCACGCAAAGTGCAGCCCAAATTTATCTTGTAATAAGTGTCTTTTACTTTTTCCTGATAATTTCAGTAGTGCGACCGACCACCAAACTTAGGGAGGATTACCTGGCGGGTTTAAAGCGTAGAACTCCATCCAGTCTATTCTTCATCTGAACTTGAGCTTATCCAGGACAGGTCGATTTTCTCTGTGAATCAAACAAAAACAAAAATTAGAAACTATGATCATCGAATTAAACGAACGATGATAAAATCAACCACGGTATTGTTGTGGAAAAGAACAAGAAGCAGATAGCTGTTCGATTACTACGGTGAATTCCGAACGATGTAATAAACCTGAAACACATCGTGAAACATGTCAACGTACCATCCTTCTTTTGCTCTTGATGGGTCCTTTCACGGCTAAAAGTCACAAATAAGTAACTCTGATCGACCGGCCAGGTCTTCCTTGCTTGGCAAAGGGAGGGTTTCTCGCCAACTCCCGACCAATGGCAGCGGGGACAATTGTTCTGGTTGGCGAAGCGGATGGTTATGGGCTGCCGCCGGCTAACAACACATCTGACAGTGGTGCGGAACGCTCGTTCGGACCACATAGATACATACATACATACATATTCTTTTTGATAAGGCAGGTCGGTCGAGGCAACCCGAGGGCTGGTGTGGACCTGCCATCCATCTGGCAGAAGGTTGTCGAGGTCCTCGACTGTCACATCAAACCTTCTCCTACCACGACTCAGGCCACTGAAAAGGTCGTCAAATACCTCTGGATCCATCGGAACTTTGACGGTGGTGCGTCGAATGTACCCCTTATCTGGAGCGGATGGAAGAGAGAGTGTTGGTCCAATCTCGCCAACGAGATAATCGATAAAGTTTTCTTTTCCTGAAAAAGACCAAGGAGAAACGTTAAGTCTCGGACAAACTAACTTTCAAGCAAAGTCAATCCGTTTCGCTTTCAATATGCTCACCTTTAAGTGAAGATCGTGCATAGTTTTTCATAGCGCTGTTGCAATCTTCTTCCCGAAACCAAATGTCATCTTTGCTTCCGAAAGCCTTCCATCTCAACCGGTACTCTTTACGTCCGTCAATGGAACGCACAGTCAGAATTTTTGCTACTTCGTAGTACATCGACATTTTTTCGCGAGATCTAACTTTGACAAAGCAGTGACCGATCGTTTCGCAAACGAGTCGTTTCGCAAACGGTCAGTTCACAAACGTCTTGGGTCGATTCGCAAACGTATTTGGTTGGTTCGCAAACGTCCGATAGTCAGTTTGTCTAAATATCAGTTTTATGGTGCCAACTATGGTGCCACATCAGAATGTGACAGTGTGTAGCCTCCGGAAATCTAGAAATCAAAGATCAAAATTGTTATCGATCCAGGCAAGGAACATTTATTTTGGACTTAATACAAACATATGATTTACTAGATTTGTTCATTAGGCAATGACTTTCATAGATATGGAGGTTTTCCGAATCCACCATTTACTTCTAAGAAGAGGGTTAAGACAATTTGATTTCAAAACTGGGTAATTTGAGATAACAAAACATCGTATCGCGAGTATTTTCAAAACAATGGCATATTTGCTTATCCCACGTCCTCTGTTATGTGACACTTATCGTGCTAAATATTAAAACAGCACAAACACCTCAACTACGGAAATGCAGGCTTATGTTCTTTCTCGGTTTATCGTGTGCCTTTAATATTACCAAGTCTTTTACAGAATGGAATTCAATAATTTATTCATAATATTAAATTACATGTAAACTTAACGAAAATACTACAACTAGCTTAACTAAGGCGTTGATAATTTTAAATTAAGACTTATACGTAAACGTAACGTGTTTCTTATACAGACTATTGATTTGGCGATTCCAAAATGCTAAAACTAGCCTAAGTTTATAGCAATATTACAACTAGCGTAACGTACACGTTGATAATACTTAATTTAGTCTTTTTTTGTAAACTTAACTTGATATTGGTTACAACAACTACAACTATAATTTAACTCGAAATGTTAAGTTACACGTTGTGATACTAAAGTAAGACCTATTTGCAAACTTAAGTTGATTTCGTGTTTCTTATACAAACTATTGATTGTTAACTTACTTGGCTTGAAATACTACAAATTTAAAATACTACAATTATAATACTTCATTGCGCACGAGCTGGGCCGTTAAGGTGTGAGCATGCCTTAATGAGCTGGATGGCGGTCTTCTTGTGATTGTCGTATTGCTCCCAGATGTCAAAGAGCTTGGCTTGGAGGCTTCTGTAGAGTTTGCGCTGCATACGTTTAAGTTTCTGGTCTGAAACTAGCCTGATAGTGACGGCGGTTAGTCTGACCTCTCTGTCCAGTAGCTCGATCAACGAATACAGGGAAAGTCCGCACTGTCCATTAGCTCTCCGATTTAGTACATTATGCCAGCCTTCTTTATCATTGTTCGTGCGAATCAGGCTGTCGGTAGACGCTCCAATCCTTGGGTGTGAAGGGGGTGTTCTCTATCCATTGGCCTTTAATGTAGTCCACCAGATCCCGTAGGGGCTGCGCTTGGGCCTGCACACTAAGGCGAATGAACATGGATGGAATTTCTTGAGACGGTAGAGGGCCATCAGCTTCCTAATGTAGCGGTAAACGCTGTCATCGCTGCTGTAAGCCAACAGGAGTCCAAGCTCTTGCACCTATGTCAAAGTAATACAGTATCAAGCGATTTGAGGCAATTAAAAATCCACATCCGGTAAAATCATTTCCTGCAATAATTATTGTCTAATAAGCGGACTAATTTATAGCGTCATTTAGAATTTTGCATTTTTCAATGTCCTATGCATGACTATCAGTTGTGCCAATTTTGAAAGCAATGTAGATAGTGCGTAATTTTCAACGGAATTGCCTTAAAACTCTCTAACCGTCTACTGCAATAATTATTGTCGCGACTAATCACCCGACTAAGATAATTATCATATTGTGTCCAAATAACTATCCGACTAAAGATGGCTATTTCGTAGTATGTATACCCAGTATAGAGTTTTTTTCCAATTGCAAAGCATATCTTTTGAATTCACCCGTACAAGACGGAGTTACAATTTCCACGACGTTAGTCATTATTGTAGATCTAAATTTGCCTCATTCACTATTGCTGCAGCTGGCTTGAATTTGTCCTCCAGCGCCTTTTCTTTAACTTTACTCACGATCTTCTTTGCTGTTACAGCTCCAACCTCCGCTACGTGGTTGTGTGCATTTTTCCCTGCTTGGAATCTCCCGTCCCTCTGAGTTACCGACGCCTTGCATGAATTGTCTTTTGGGCGAACCGTACATTGCCAGTACGTCGCGTAAGATCGCTTCCCATTGAGGTTGTACGTGAACCCTAGGCTATCTACAAGCATGGTCTTGCGGCGCTTCGATCCTTGGTCCACCAAATGGTACGTTACTGGGGAGGCCCCGGGCTCGGCAGAAACATCATGGCTGAGGGGTGGTTCACAAATCGATGACTCTGCGAGAAGGGAAGCTATCTCTCGGCGTGTCGCCTGGTGTGCGTTATCTTTAAACAAAAGAAAACACAAGAATAATTTAAAAAGGAAGTACTATCCAGAATTTTTTCTAACTAGGAACAAGCAATAGCCACGCATAGGAATAGAAGGTAATAATAAGAATAAAAAGGGTTCGAAAATTGAACAACAGAAAAATAAAAGGTTTAATATATAGCAAAACCAATGAATAGTACTGAAATGTAAGTGAAACCTAAATCCATTTTTTGTTTTCTATTTTATAATGTTACAGTAATGTCATTTCAAACTGCCCTATCTTACAAACAATACACCGACAATGGACCATTACGTCATCATCTGATACTCCTCCCAGACTAAAAATGTAGAGTTCCATGTCATTTATATATAAATACGGGTTTAAGAATGAAGATGTGAATGATCTTCGCAGCTACTTAACTAGTAGTGAAAATAAAGCCTGAAAAAACCCCTTACAAGCCTGAATTTTTTTCGAGCTTTATCTTCATTACTACTTAAGTAGTGTTCATAACTGCGAAGATCATTCACATATTCGGTATTCAGATATTCAGAAGAAAGTATATCCGCAACAAAAAAAAGCAAACTGTTCTTAGCTCTATGTAACAACGCAATATAGGTCGTCCTATGAATAAATAGAGACAGCAAGCAAAGAGAATGCGGGATCTCCCCTTATAACAAACCATAAAATGGCCATACCTGTTTCCTGATTTGGTGAGCTCGAGTCATCAAATGATGCAGGAATGTCGAAGTTCTCCGTTTTCGTTTCTTCGAATCCGAGTCGAGTGCTCTCAGCGAATGGGAGGGAATTTCTTGTGGAATTGTCATTACAAAACAGGCATCGCCAAATTACTTCATTTCCTGATCGGACTGCAGCCCTGTACTGGTCTGTCGTGATCCCCGTCTCACAACGCCGGTGTTGCCACCTGTCACAGCCATCACATAACAGTGCCTCTTGACGAGACGTCACTTCCTCGGTGCAGAAGATGCAATAAAAGCTATCCATTTCTAATATTTTGATGACGAGTTGTCGCGAGAGTTTTCCAAAAGCTAAGTGGAATGAAATGAGCAAGGAACCACAGCCCCTTTTATAGCAGTGCTCAATTTCTCAGTGTTACAAATTCAAATTCTCAGTGTTCAAATTCTCTTCAAATTCTCAGTGTTACAAATATGAAAAAATAATACAGAAAGTAACAAGAGGTGCATTGTTTTTTGTGATATGGTAACCATAGCAACCACTTTGACACACAAAAAAGCCACCTTATGAAACGTTTTTTCCAGGGATACACAGAGGGAAATATTCTCAGTATCACAGACAACTCTTCACTTTGCCTTTTTTTACTTTCCTTGCCTCCCTCAAGTGTATTGTGGCTTTGCAAATGAGAAAATTACAATTTTAATAATTAGGTTACATTGACAGAAACCAGCCCTAGAGGGGGGTATTTGCACCCACAATATCTCAGAAGTTAGCATGGGCACCCCCCCCCCCCTTTTTTTTATCTCATTTTTGCATGTTACATACATTGAGTAACAAGCGGGAAAAGTTTGGTAAAAATCTCAGTGTAGGTTCTATTTCAGTGGAATGACCTTAATAAGGGGTATCTTTCTCTGACCGCACGCTTGGTTACCCTAAATCGGGGAAGCTGAAGGTCGTTCAGATTGTTGGCGATTTTTCCCATATCTGACCTGTTCCGATGCTCCCATTCTTGAACTTGAACGGTTCAAGGACTAGAATCTCTTGGCATAAACAATGGTCGTGTTGTTCGATCCACTCCATGTTTGACCTAAAGGAAAACAATATTTAAGCTTACTTTTCCTTTTCGCACATGACGCTTGTTTACATTTTCTTCAAGCTAGCACACCATCGGTACTAAATCGAGAACTCTTCCATGAGTGAATTATCTAGGATTTTCTGGTTCAGTTTCACTACATTCATTTTTCTAAGCGTGAGTTATATCTTAAAACTAAAAAAGAAAATGTAGAGAACTTATTGAATTGTCTTTTTTGAGCTCGTTTCCATTTGCAAAGAATTGCAGCCGTACCTGGTTCGGAGCAACAGAAAGAAACTTAGGTTTTTCCTTTAAAATCAGCTCTGCAACCACAGATATTTAACACAAACCAGCTAAAAAATAGTATAAGTTCACAATATGTCGAAAATATTCGAACATACCTTTAAAGTTGCTCTAAAAATGACAGAAACGTACTCACGTTTTAGACAAAACGGCAAACTGTTCCTTTTGACGTCGCAGACAAGACAGCTACGGCGGGAAAGTTATCATGACGGCTACCGGAAGTCGGCAAACAAGCATTTTTAACTTCCGCTCGCCGTCATAGACATTCGCCGTCGTCGTATCTTAAGGTCCCTAATTTGACACGCCGGCAGGTTTGCGTCGATTCGAATTCATCTTCGCCGAGTCTCGGCACAATTCCCTTAGCGCAAGAAACAACAAAGGGGCTATTGTTTGGACTAGTGAAGACGAATTGGACCCACTACAATGGGCCATTTGTTGATATGACTATGGCGGCTAATGCCGTTAGCACTAGTTCAGGGGAGATTCTATCCGATGAGAATAGCGAAAATGAATGTAATTTGTACAGTAGTGATGTTGATGAAACGTCAGAGACTGTTCTGCATGCTGGGCCTCGTCTCAATCGTCTTGAGCCACGTAGAGTTCTTCGTCTGGAGCCCGAACGAAACGAGGATCTAGACTGAGATGAGAGAACACGGACTCGTAATTGTTTCGGTTTTTATTTCGTTGATATGTTATTTTGACTTGGGTGCGAATGCTCTCAATGTATCTGCGTCTGTTCTTTTTTTCCTTTTTCTATTTCTACGTACGAATGTGGCAGCCGATGCCAACAGTTTACTAAACTATTTCAATTGCACAATTTTGGGAACAAAGGTAGAAGACCAGAGACCACAGGTGCACATGTCCTGTATTACGAAGCACCCAGGATAATTTTCGGTCTTGATATCTGGGTCGTTGAAACGATGAGAGAGCGGCTTAACTGCAGATGCTCCTGAGAGAGGAATGCTTTCTTGTTGATCACTTTCTTCGGGTGCCGGATAGAAATGCTGGCGTTACATGTGCTGTTACGGATGGACGGGAACTCGCTTGATCATAAGCTTAACACTAGAATGCGAGTAGTTTCTAATTTTGGCGATATATTGTTGGGCGGGCGAAAGACACGCGAGCGCGCGAAGTTGCAAGGAGACGAGACGCGAGGGGAGCTCCCTTCGCGTCGCGAAAAAAATCGCGTCGTCTTAAAAATTTTCACTCACACTAGTAACCTTCAGTTAAAGAAGAGTTCTGCTCTTTCGTGGCTTTTTATCAGTTGCGCCGACTGTCTGCCTCTTCGCTTTCGGAGTCTGTTGACGAGGTCAAAACTCCGACCTCAGACAGCTGTGTTGAATTGTGGCCAAAAGGTCAATAGACAGAGTATTTGGGAGCAAATTCCGATTCTTTTTAAAACTCATTTTTTGCATGAAGGGGTTCTCAAAGCACTCCAGGGTAAAGTGAGCACTATAACTTATCAAATGTTTGATCGGTTCTACAAAATTGGCTTGTTCGACAAATTTACTCCACCAGCCGTACATTCAAATCATCGACAAACTTTGATGTAGAATGCCCGGTATTGTTCAAGTTACTATAAAAGCGAACTACACTGCGCTTTACCATATTGAAATAATGAATTACTGAGTATAATGCCTGAATTAACGAAAAGACATCCCTATTTCGAGAGGTCGTTGAGGAAGAACTTTCACTTCCGATCGCAAAAGATTCCACCGGTGACGTCACGGGTAAAGATTGCGCAATCAAAATGGTGTGTGCCTTGAACTTCGAGCAGGATTCTCTATGTTAAACGCGCTCGCTTGGAAAAAAGAATAGCAATTTCGGTATGCTAGAGGTGTGCAATCATTAACTGTGTTAACGGAAAAAATACGGTTTGGCGGTTTACATGGTTAGCAGAGAAAACGTGAATCACTCCTCTTTACGACTATATTTCCTCTTTTCCGCCTTGTTCTTGAACGAAACATCTCAAGAAACTAAAACGTGATAATTTGTCTTTTCTGTTCCAAGATCTTTTATGAAAGAAAAACATTCGGAATAAATACTGAACTTATGACAGATATTTAGGTCTAAAACTGCTGAAACAAGGCGAAAATAAATGAGAAGGTTTGACATTTGCACAATTCGATAGTTTTCAAAAATGTCCTTATAGATTTTCTTTTAAAATTACAAGGCGCCAAAATAATAATGTCTTTAAATCCGAAGGCTAAATCTCGGTAGAGTGTAATTCGTTGTCCATTCTTCCAAAAATATGGTTTTATTTTTCTTGTTGCTTGGAAATTTCACTGACATTCATGTTCGATGAATCCTTATGATGGTGCACGCAATTATTCGTCAAAACAGAAAAACAGAAACTCTTAGTGGTATAACTTATGAAAACATAAAACCTTTAATCCATTATTCCAAATTCTCCACCATCCCGTATGTAACAAGCAGGATAATGTCAAGAAACGGGCACAAAAAATGGTTTACTGAGGAAAGAGCCCGCCATGAGAGGACACAAGCGCCCTCTATCCATCACATGCATGAAAAGGAGTAATATAGACTGGGAAAGACAAAATAGAACTCTTGTTCAGGAATTTGTAACACATTCTTGAACAGAAAAGAATGCATTGCGTTATTTCCTTGATAGTGGCTGAAAAATGTGGTAATGATTTTATGCCAGCCAATAAAATCGATTCATTGCTTTCTCGAAAACTGTCTTGCATATTTTTTACGTCTTTGCCTACAGTTTTTCAGTTAGGTTGAACAATTCAGTCATTGAACTACCATTGAAAGTCTGGATGACTGTTGCTACGGTGACAGTTGTTACTCGCAAAGCAATTTGGGAATGAAATAGACGCGTTTCTTCGAAACGAGATTTTCACCTCAGAAAATGCACTTCAAAGGCAACAAATACCGTTGTAACAGTCTTGAAGACTCTTGAATGAGCTCAAGAAACTCAGAAAAAATGGCCTGATATGTTCAGTTTTCACCATGGAAAAATGAACCAGCACACAACACTACAGTATCTAAAAAACCGGTGTAACCGTTGGAAAAATCGTTTACACTAAAAGTTAGCAATGACCTAGAATTGCTCAAGACCGATCAACGAATGTTCACATTTAAATTAAGTTTCTGATCATAAACCTCCATTACGTTACACTCTCAGTGACAAAACTGCTTGAAAAACTTTGAGCTTTTGACTTTTCGCAAAAACTTAACAAACGGCGCAGAAAAATAGCAAAGCAGCAGACAAACGACTCAAAATTCGTACTGAAAATTTTCAAAATCCAAGAATTCCAGCAATAGGAAAATCTCAAATGATCTGTCGAGAATTTTGTTGCATCCTACTTTTACAGAGTGGACAGTTAAACCTAATGCCACGTGTTAAAATCGGAGAAACGGATGAGCCAACAAATTGTAGTGAAAGTAGACTCGTATGGCGTATTTTTGGGGGATTTTCGCTTACATATCACACGTTCTTGATCTTAAGCCTTGGAAGTCAGAGAATTGCCACAAAAATTATCATTGAAAACTATGCTGTAACTTTGGCTGTGGATGAGTGAAATAAATTAACAAACAGCCATAGAAGGGCTATGAAAAACCCCACATTTATAAAAGCTAATATAACAAGCCGACCCTACAGCTCTCTGCACAAATTACTCTCAGGTGCCCAACGAGTTAAAACCGTCAAAAAAATATTCAAAAAGTACTAAAATCAACCCAAAAAAGTGACATTTGCATTGACAAATGTATAAAACTCGAGCAAATCCTTGGTGCAACTAACAAAAACAAAAGGCTACCGTAAGAACTATCAAACAAAAAGGCCAACGTGGGTGTGGCTAACCCTTTATTCACCAGTTAAAGATACGAATGTTGAACTTGGTGTAATTCCGCATTGTTTAAGATCACTGATTACGCCAACATGATATGACAGCATTTCTTTTACGAGTAAGCCTCACAGGTACCTGGAATCTGTCCCTACCACTTTTAAATTCAAGCTTCCCTCCAACCCTTGATTTAAAGTCAAATGGAGCGCATGATGTAAACATTGTAAAGACAAACCGCTAACTAAGTTACTTTAACAAAACAAATAAATAAATAAATAAATAAATAAATGAATAAATGCAAAAACAGGAAAGTTTAGTACCTTCCACTAAATGCAGTATTTTCAAAGACAAGGCTCTTCGGAGTGAGCTAAATGAGTACCATTAAATTTTAAGCTTAAAAGAGATGTGCTTACAGTGATGAAAGTATTAGATAAAAATAAATCGTGTGATACCGTGATCGTGTGTTAGGTCATCGTGTACCGTTTTCGCGCACTTCAGACTTTGACCAGAATAGAACACTCAACAGGTTGAGTCTCCTTCGATCTCTGATCAGATCTTCAAAAGCATTGCTCATTGACCGGGAATACACTTTGCAGCAGTTTTCAGAGCTCTGTATTTTATGTTATTTATATTGTACTTTTTCGCCCGGGGAGGGGGGTTAGGGTTAGGGTTAGGGTTGGGGGGGGGGGGGGGTCCGACGTATTGTTTTGGGTTGAAAATTTACACGCTCGGTATTTTTTTGGGTCAGGAGATAGGTCACGTATTTTTTTTAGGTCTCAAAGAAAAGCGCGTACTTTTTTGGGTCGCATCTCCGAGCAAACTTTTCGTTGCGATCAGTGGATCAGAATAATATTCATTAGAACTTTTTTTCAGCGACGTGTGAGTTCCGGAAAAACTGCTAATATTAAGATTGATGCAAAATCATGCATTAAAAAGTTCTGTTTGATTGAATAAATCAGTATTGAGGTATTTACGTCTTGTTTGTTTTTTTTTTTTAGGGTAGGATATTTTGATGCCAGGTAATTTTTGGGGTCTAAAAGTTCAGGCTCGTGTATATTTTTGGGTTTGAAATTTGAAGCTCCGTCGGACCTCTCCGTCACGTATACTTCGAGTCCCCCCCCCCGCCCCCCCCCTGAGCTTTTTCGTCGTTCACCACATGAAGTGAATATATCACAAAATTTATCTTAAAACCTAGAGAGCTTAATCAAATACCGAATTTCCCCGAATAAGCGCTCCAGCGTCTATTCAAAATTTCGGCCAAAAGAGGCGGCGCTTATTCGAAGGAGGGCGCTTAATTGAGGGGCACGCTTATTAAGTTTTTCTTAAAACGAACTGTAACTTTGTTTTGGATTATGCACATAAAAGAACTCTGCAAGCACAAGGAGATAGAAATAACTGGAACAGACTTAGAAAAATAGAATGTTCTTCCACATGCATCAATGCTTAAAAAGGTAACAAATTAAGTGACGATGGAAACAAGTTTTCCTTGTATCCCTACTATTGAAGAAAGTGAGGGGGGAGGGGGGCGCTTGTTTGGTATTTTGGCCGAGGGAGGCGGGGGGGGGGGGGAGGGTTGACGCTTATGGTAGGAAATACGGTATCACCTAAGTATAAGCTGGTCACAAGGGCGATTTAACTTGAAATACTAACCCAGATTAGCTTGTTTGAACGTAAACTCAGAAATATTTACTTAAGTGAGGACAAACATGACCGAGAGATGTGGGAAAACTTGTATTTTTCAACGAGAACTTAGATATGGGTCAGATATGAGCGAAAATTCCTCCAAAGAAACCATTAGGCAGCGTGTTGAGAAACGATGACAATATTTTGACATCAAATTTTAGTCGCTAACACGCGCTCGCAAAATGAGCTGTGAAACGTGAAGATCAACCTTAATCAACTAGCACAAAGTATGTAGACCGGGAGTTTAACATACCTTTCCATTTCCATCGCTCTTCTTTGAAAAAGAGACGCTTGTCTTGTCTCTTTTCAGCACAATTTTCTCTCCTCCAAAAACACGTCTGTAACGAGTGAGATTTACTTTGTGAATAAAACATTGCTTTGTGACGTAACAAAGGAGGAAAAGCGCGCGTGCAATTATCAGCCAATCAGAATACCTTTAAAGCTCACGTGAGGCGAGCGCGCGCTGCAGTTTCAGTTACGCCCGTGTTGTTGACTTGTTACCTAGGTAATGTGGCACTAAAAAAGACTTTAAAATGTTGCCTCGTTGTAGGCAAAAAAGCGATGACAGAACGTAAACGTTTCGGGGCTTATTTTCCAACACGAGATTCGAAATGAAGCGAATACTCCTCCAAAAAATGATTAGTAGCATGTTGTGAAAAACTGCAAATATGAAGGTGTTCTGCCAATATTTTGAACGTCAGCTTTACACACGCGCTCACTTGTGTTTTCCTAAATGAGCTACAAACGTTAGATTAACTTTACCCAACTGGAACAAAGTTTGATAACCGGGAGTTCGACCTACCTTTCTCTTTCCATCGCTGTTCCTTACAAAAGAAACGCGTCTCATTTTTTTTAGCACACTTTTCTCTCCTCCAAAAACACTTCTGTTCCGAGTGAGTTTTACTTTGCAACTTAAAACTTCTGTGCGTGACGTAACAAAGAAGGAATAACGCGCGCGCAATTATCAGCCAATCAGATTACTTTGGAGCTGGAGCTGTTACCTTGGTGACAAAAATTGCAAAAGCTGCCCCGTTCTATCTAAACGATGAAAAGACGTTTAACTATATAACTGTTCACTTTTGAGGTCATCTTTATTTCGTGGTTGAAGTCACTTTTGAGGTCTTTCATAAGGTGTTTCTTTATTCTTTCAAATTAAAGTCCTCCACTTTTACTTTCATAACATGGATGCCTAAAATGCGTCTAATGCGTTTCTAGCAAATCAAAGACATTTTTTTTCTTACAGAAAATATCCACTTTTTTCCCAAGTACTCAAGTACCGTAAAAGCTCTATTAAGGTAATTCCCCTGAAAAGGATGTACTATTAAGATTTTTTTCAGACTTGGCACAATTGATAGTCATGCATAAGACATTGAAAAAATGCAATAAAAAGATGGGGTCACCGTGCTTGTTTTAGCCCTGCAAACTCGTTGTTCTAAGTGTTTTTACGGAGTTGTGTGAGAATGTTCGAAGCATGAACAACTGAAGAAAGCTGTTATTATGTAGCAAAAACTATGAATAGTAGTGAAAACTAGAGCCTAATTGTTTTTCTGGCCACATTCTTTTGGTATTGTGATTTCAAATTGCCCGATCTTGCAAATAATGAGAGGAAATTGGACCACTTCGTCATCATCTCAAACTCCTTCCTGGCTCCAAACGCAGAGTTTCACCCCATTTATATATAAATAATCCAACATCTACTATTAAACTTTTTTTCTCCTTAAAATATGTTTTTCGTGTATCTATTACAAGTACATTACACCAATAAAAAAGGGGAGTCACCGTGCTCGTTTCTTTACAACACGACGACAAAGGGAAATTTTCACCTGAAAAAGCTCAATGTCAAGGCAAATTCGCAATGTATCTAGTGTACGCGCGCACGAGCGCGCGCTAAATGACGCCATAAATTATGCGCAGTAAGGATGCGCCATGCAATTGAGAGGAATCACCTTAAGTTCCCGGGGGTTTATTTAATTTCAGGCCTTATTAACGGGGGGCTTATTAGAGAGAAAGGCTTAATACAGAGGGGGGCTTATTTCAAATCTTAAACACGCCGTTTTCGTCTTAATAGTTTTAGTAAAATAGTTTTTGTACAAAACTCAAACAACTGCAGTCACACTCTATTGTTTAATAAAGAGCAGCAAACAGTATTATGTGTTTGAGTGTACGTTTAAAAGCAAACCCACTGGGCCGCATGAAGTTGATTTCTCGTAAGGGGGTATAGGAGAGACTAATCACAAAATCTCATCTCCTAAGGGGGGGGGGGACTTTATAAGAGATGGGGGGCTTATGACAAAAACCGACTTTCAAACGGGGGGGGCCTTATTAGAGAGGGGGGTTAATAGAGACGGGGGCTTAATAGAGCTTTTACGGTATGCTAAGGCGTTCAATAACTTCCCTTTTTTCACCTTGATAGACATTTTGCATAATTCCTGTGATTCAGTATGAATGGCGAGGGTGAATGCGATGCAAGTTATGGGAACTTAAGAGACGAGGACGAGAACGACAACGCGAACACCACAAAAAAATATAGGTTTAATGAAACCGCTCTGCACGTGCGTTTTACATTTTGGTACATTTCTTTGCCGTCCTCGGCAAAACAACAGTGAACTTAAGCAACGGCGTTTTTGAGGCACGGTCGTCAGCCAGAATTGAGGCGTTTTCTCTTTTTACTCGTCTTGGCGCTACGACATTTGTATTACCGAGTGTCTTTACTCTTACAGAGACGATTTATTTGGAAATTTGTGTACGACCACTGACAAATAATGAGAAACGTCCAATTCCGGTTGCAGTGCGTCGCTCAAAAACGGCTTTGCTTAAGCTCCAACTTGAAATGACCAAGTTTTATGTTTTCTCGAGAACGTGAGCGCATGACGGCAAAGTGTTTCTTTCTTTGTCCTTACTTTGATGTCGCTCACTGTGATTTAGTCCCTGGACAGTTCACCAGCATTTTGCAAGTTAAACAACTTGGAATAATCGTGAAAGAGTTATAAGAACGAAAAGTTATATCTTAAAATGACGTTTTCGTTGCCGTCGACGTCGTCGTTGCTTAAGCTCCCTAATATTTCAGCTAGTAAAGGCCATTTTTACCTCCTCAACATGAAACTCTATTTCCTTGCTACTCTATAAAGCTACTAGCGGAAACAAACTATCGTTACACTACGTTTCCACCCTTGATGATGGCTACTTATTACGAAAATTAAGAATTAGATTTTTTAACCTATGCTTCGCAATTCATATTTAAGCAATATACCACACGTTTCTATGGTTTATAGGCTGATAAACCACGCGGGATGCTCTTCCAACATCCCGCGTGGTTTATCAGCCTATAAACCATAGAAACTGTGGTATATTGCTTTTATATAATAATCCAGAAGACGCGCGAAATTTCCATGAGTTTACTGGTACAATAAACCATAGCTGATTGACCAATCAGAGCGCAAGCATTGACTTTGGTTATTGTATTATTTTGATTGATCAATAAAAAAGCGGCTTACAATTCTCCCCGTTATGTCAGATTTGATATAAACACGTACAAAGTTTCTGGACAAGCTGTTTCAACAAGGTTACATTTTGGCTTTCAATGCTTTCTTTAGTTCCAGTTTTGCTACTGCCTCCAAGTGCACCTCATCTGGGCCATCCGCAATGCGCAGACTCCTCGCCCAAATATACATATTGGCCAGCGGAGTATCCTGACACACTCCCTTCCCACCATGCACCTGAATGGCTCGGTCAGTTACGTTGCAGGCCATACGAGGAACAACGATCTTTGCCATGGCGATCTGCAAGAATATTACATCTCATTATATCGGAACAATCGAAAACCATCGGAAAAGCATTCCCTTATTATACTGCTTCTTACAGTCACTTTTTTGCTCATCCGCTTCTCATACGCCACAACCTTAGTAATATGGCAATACCATTGCTACTTCGCCGCTAGACATAGTAGGCGTTACAAGGTGGGGATAAATGGGGGAAATGGGAGGCAAAGTTCTGTTTGCTCGTTTATGTTCAAAGCACAGGTCAAGTTTGCAACAAATTCTCAAGAAATGCTTTTCAGGTCAAGTTTCCCTTGTTAGCGATGGAATTCAAAGACAACTTATAACTCGTTTCTGAGTGGCTACTGGTGCTACCAACAACCCACGGACAACAGTTTCAGACGCGCAACAGGTAGATTGGCGCGTGGCTCATTCTTTTGGAACTATTTCGTAATAGGAATACTCAGAATAAACTGTTTTCTTGTCTTTTGGGACTTATTGCGTTTTCTGAACTGAAAGGAGTAACATTCCGTTCATTGTTCGTCCGATAATTGAACGAACACAAGACTCTTTACTCGCAATTCGAGAAACATGGGGACGTTTTGGCGGGAAAATCGCGCGCGCCCACCAAGCCCGTGACGTTGCAGCTGGCGGTAGTCATGTTCACATACGCCTTATGAATATCTATTATTTTTCCTACGACAAAGCTTGGTTGGAATCTTTCCAAAAAGTTCTTTTATGTTTCACAATACTTAGACTACTTAGTAAGGTTGATGAATATTATTTATCTGCGAAAAGACCGACAAAAACTCGTGACAAAAGTCCGGCCTCTAGGAATGGCAAACGAAACAAAATTATGGAATTTAAGTACAGAAATTCTTGCACAAAGTCTCTCTCAAAGCTAAGAAATTTGTTTCTATTTTCAGTGTCTGTGGTTCGTTCGTTTAATGAATCTCGTTCTTGTAAGCTTGTAAGTTCAAATTGTACTTAAATATTTCATTGTAAAGATCTTGATTTATATTTTTCTTTTTAAAGGGAGTTTTCATATAGGGATAATCTCTTAACTTCCTTTTCTAGAAGCATATTTCTTCTTAGTTTTTAATTGTAAACATAGTTTCCTTCTGGAATAAAAAAAGAATATGTAAAGTATGCACGAGCCACAAACTGCGCCGTTTCTCAAAGCTACAATAATCTCATCAAATGGTTTTATTCTGGTTTATTTTAGTGTGTCTGAAGTTGTTGGTGGGCTGACAGTTCGAAGCCTTTATCTTTGTATGAAAGATTAGGAAAAAACAACAGTTGTCATTTATGCAAATTATTGTGCGGTTTTCATTTGGCTTTGTCTTACCATGTTGCGTTAAGTCTGCTTCTTGTCAACCTTTGACCTCGGTTTTGCTTCCGTACCACAAAAACCAAAATAAACTTTGCCACGATAAGCAGCCACAGAAAATAATTAGAGATATAGTTTTTCTTTTGTTCCCTTGTTGCTTTACAAAACAAAATGCGCAGGGTTCGTCCGAAGTCACGAAATTGTCGCTATTTTGGTATTGAATTTATTGATGAGCTTTGTGACCAAACAATGGCAGTTGGAAAGAGAGATGAAACTAGCGATTTCAGATCATATCCAGGCGGTCTTTACAGAGATTATGACTCGTACAAGGTGAATCCTGTTAGTTGTGAAATATCGTAAATGGATGCCGTATCTCTTATTTACTAGCTCGCGAAGTTACAAATCATGATGTAAAACTTTTTGCAAATGAACAAAATTAACTAGCCGTGCATAGCTAATGGTAATTAGAAGTACAATTTCCATATTTCTGTGGTATATTCCACTCTCACTGGAGAATGGTATACTGTTTTTCATTGGGTATCCAAACACATGCACGTGATGTGGTGTCCATCCGGTGATTGGTAGTCGACATAATGAACTATTAATGAGTTTGAGAAAGTATGTTCACCCGCATCTAAAACTTTCTTGACAATTGTATTCTCTCAATTTTATAATAATAGCCTTCGATGTAAACAGCCGCTAAACGAATAAGTGCCCTGAACGATAACATGACAGAAGTTGTTCAACACGAGGCCCTTGGTTGGTCCACGAAACTCAGAACAAACAGTTGCTGTTTTCTCGCAGTATTTAACCTTGCACTGAGTTTGATTTTTATAGTACTTTCGTTTGTATTCCTCCAACGCTCTTCCAGCTCCAGCACGTCAAATGAAAACACAAGACAGATAGCAACGAAATGCGGAGGAGTCGGTGTCATTCTCTTTGTTTTTGGTGTTTGACACTGATAATAATTCACTGCAAACAACGTCAACGTGATGATCCATCGTCCTCGCCTCCGCAAGTTATCGTCTCCGAGATACCTGCGGAAGATTTGGAAAAATCTCCGGCTCCAATCCTTCCATATAACCGCATTCCTCATCAGCATCTTTTGAAGCCTCTTCGTTGGATCTAGCGGATTATTTTTCCAGTCTACAAAACATTACTGATACTGAAATTGTTGCCTCTTCGGGAGATCCACCAGATTATTTCACCACTGTGGGAAACGATGACCAAGTTGAGCTTGAAGCCTCTTTGGCAGAGCTTGCCGAACTATTCTGATGTTGATCAAAATACCGACGAGGCTTACTTGTCCGTGGATTTGAGCTCGAGGGTGGATGATACCCCTTCAACTCCACCTCCGTCGTACGAAGAAGCTCTTGCCCTAACACCACCAACAATAATCGCCTAACGTTATTTATCCTTCTATTGAGTCCTCAACTCCGCTCGATAATCATGTATACTTGAGAAAAAGGACGAGGCGAAAGAAGCGTCCCTCGTGGGCCTCTGCGGAGGACAGAGGAAGATATTAATTTATATTTCTAGTCAAGACTAAAAGAATTATGTACGCTTCTATATTGTTCAATATCGTACAGTTAGCTCTCTGTACCGGCCTTATTACAACGTCCGGCCAGTTATGGTCACGAAACTCTCAATATTCGTCGTGTGTACTCAACAGATATCCTGCTATATGGGTAATTTTGCTTGTTTCGGAGAAAAATAGCGAGTTTTCCAGCCTTTCTGCAATAAACTAGGGAAGTTGTGCTTTGTTATAAATGTTCAAGAAATTGTGTTTTGTTATCAATGTAACAACACGCCTGTTGGCGTTTACGTCGGATGCACTATATTTGATGGAAAGATAAGTTTCTGCCGTTCGGATACACTTCAGGGTGCTTCTGCATGTACCGGAACATATAGGCACCGGAGCACATGTATTAGTATTGTTTCTGGGGTTTTGTGATAGGCGTTTCTTTGGAGCTCCGGTACACGTAGAAGCTACCAAACTTCAGATATCCGTTGAAATCTGACTCTTAGCCTGAGCGGTCATTGATCACATTAGCTCCTCTAGCTGTCTTTGCTTTCATAGCCTTCGACTGTAGTATCCATACACGAATTACATTTATAATTTTCAATCAACACGATGAATTTTGGAGTTTTAGGTATCCCCCGGCATACGCAGTCGCGTCTTTGACCGGCTCGCAACATATTTGAATACACAGGAACTAGATTCGCAAAGTCATGGCAAGGATTTCGATGCCTTTTGAAGGGATAAAAAGCAAGATACACTTGATTGGTTGTGATTTATTTCGAAGAAGTTGGAACGCACGCAAGCGAAACTTGATATGCACTCGTATGCAAATTTGACCTGACCTGAATAGTTGATTCACTGCTTTGTTCTACAACCGATTAAAGACGCTTGAAATTTCCATATTTTGTAATGAAATTGCATTTTCGTAATATCTACGTATAAAGCGTACGTGTGACCGCTACAGCCGAACTATTACGCACTGCAAAATCAAACTACGGTAGATATTGTTTATGTAAACATACAGCACTGTTGCGGGGAAACCACGGGTTTCTGACACAATTATGCAATTTACGCTTTTTACTGCCGGTGTGAAACGCAAATTCTTAAATAACCATTGAAGCCATGCTTTTGGATATTCAAAATACTGAAGCAATGGCAAGAGTCAGAGTGGTACGTTTAGTTAAAACGAAGAATATTTCTCAATGCAAACTTGTGTTTAAATTGTGGCTAGACGCGATGGCGCCACTCAAAATATTTTTAGATTGCGTTATTTTCGTTATAAATAATTATTTCGAACACTGAAAGAACTGAAAAACGGCTTCGCGAATGCAGCTTTATTTGCGTCAAAGGTTTTCGTCGTCAATTCCCGTACACAATTTTTGTTGGAAAATCTTTTGGTTTCGAACGGATTTGGCTGTGACTAGCAGCTAAGGACAATACAAAGCATTTCAACAATAAAAATTTCAAAAGTTTTGAAACAACGTGTCGATTTGTGGAAAATAACGAACCGAATTTGTAACGTGGTCTGCCGCAGGCATCCCAAGTAATAAACGTATTGAATTATAGAACAATTATCCTGCTCAGGCTTGCGGAACATCGCCTGATTTTAGCCTACTTGGACTGCAGACTCTCGAGTCGGCTAAGTATCATCTCCCGCGCGATTTAACAGGATAATTGTTGACAATATGCGCAATAATTATTATAAGCTGTAAAGGAGGCTTTACTTTGTCAGTGGTCACTGATTATTCAACTTAGATCGAATCGCTTCTGTTCTTGTAACAAGCGATATGTTGCTGGGTCATCTACAGGAACAAGTAGTGAGTAAGTGCTCGTAAAAATTTGTTCTTTGCTCGATTTGCTCGCAAAATTTAGACGAGTGCTCGCTTGCTCGTACTCGCAATTTTTTTGCAATTGCTCATATGCTCGGATTCTCGTTGAAATTCGCTCGATTGCTCGAGAGTTAGCTGAAGTTCGTAAATCGTTATTCCGTAGGCTTTTCTACGTGGTACTGAACTCCTTTGAATATGGCAGTCAAGTTCAGTTGAAAGCAAACGACAATAACATAAACTATAAGTTAATTTATTATATCACTGGCTCTTTCAGCGGTCAAGATGAATCAATCCTCCTGCTGTAATTGACCATCTTGACCGCTCGGGATAGCCCGTTCTTCCCGCGTTTTACTGTCTTTTAATAGCGTCCTTTGACTCATATAATAAATCCTTTATTGACCAAGCTTGTTCGGTCAAGATGGCGGGATATTGGCCAAGTTCTTTTTTGCGTGTTTATGGATCGAGACTTCGTCTCGATCCATAAACACGCAAAAAAGAACTTGGCCAATATCCCGCCATCTTGACCTCACGCTTGGCCAATAACCCATATATGTATATATTCATGTCATTCTTAAGACAATACAATATGAAGATTGAAACCATAAATGTACCTGAAATACGCATTGGAAAAGACAAAATATTGAAATTGGGCATCATGTGTAGAGGGTTTTCATGTGACGTCAGAAAATACTAAATTTCAAAAGTAAACAGACTTGCATTTTTATCTTCATCACGTATAAGACAGTTTAGAAATGTATCTGCTTGCATTTGTTTTGAAAATATAGCAGTTTGAATTTTAGAGTTTTACACAGTGCGTGACACAAAGATATCTGCTCAGAAGCATGTCACTTACATGAAAACATGGAGGTACAACAAGAGAACACGAAGTCCCATACAAATTTATTGTTCTTTTGTTTGCATGTTAATTATCCATCTTCGTCTCGTCAACATGTACAAAATACAAAACAATTTTCAAGTGAAATGAGGAAAAGAGGGTTAATTAACATGGGAACAAAATAATAATAAATTTGCCGCTATTTTGGCATAAAAACGTGTACAATATGACAGAAATCTTTGCAAACGCTATCTTTTATCTTGTTATGAAGTGGTTACATCTTTTTTAATCATATCGTTTGTTCCTGATCACCAGTTTATACCAGCGTTTCTTTCATTGATCGGCTCATCGGTTTTGTGTTAAGTAGTTTATTAATAAAACTCTCTTGCAGTAAAAAGAACTGAATTATCGAGGTACAACCTCTGAACTATCGTTTCTTTCATTGATCGGTTCATCGGTTTTTTCGGGCTCAATAAATACATGACAGAAATCTTTACAAAAGCTATCTTTTATCTTGTTATCGAGTTGTTACATCTTTTTTAATCATATCTTTTGTTCCTGATCACCAGTTTTTACCAGAGTTTCTTTCATTGATCGGTTCATCGGTTTTTCGGGCTCAATAAAGTTTTTATTATTTTTATTGTTATTACAAAGCACCTTATTAAAGTTTCTAATTATAGTTCTCGCGAAACTGTTGATCCATTAATACAAAAACTACTAAAAGGCCGTTATTGGTGTTATCATCATGCACGTTTTTTCATTTCGTTGAATTTATGGTTTCAAACTGACTTTAGATGCAGAAAGGAGTTTTTCATCAGGGGTTCCGAACACCGAGAAACAGATGAAAGCACGACGCCGAAGTACGGCGACCATGTTGGTGGAAAGAACAACAGCGAAAAAGTCTTTTTGGAATTTGACTCTATTATGCAAACCCTGAGCTACATTGTTCTATTGTTTCGTCTCGGTCTATAAACACGCAAAAAAAGCACGAGGCCAATATCCCGCCATCTTGACCGAACAAGCTTGGTCAATAAAGTATTTATTATACGAGTCAAAGGACGCTATTAAAAGACAGTAAAACGCGAGACGAACGGGCTATTCCGAGCGGTCAAGATGGTTCCAGCTTGACCTCGCGGGTAGCCAATCACAGCAGGAGAATTGATTCATCTTGAACGCTGAAAGAGCCAGTCATATAATAAGTTAACTTATAGTTTATGTTATCGTCGTTTGCTTTCAACTGAACTTGACTGCCATATTCAAAGGGTTCAGTACCACGTCGAAAAGCCTACGAATAACGATTTACGAACTTCAGCTAACTTTCGAGCAATCGAGCGAATTTCAACGGGAATCCGAGCATATGAGCAATTGCAAAAAAAAAATTGCGAGTACAAAGTACGCGAGCACTCGTCTAAATTTTGCGAGCAAATTGAGCAAAGAACAAATTTTTGCGAGCACTACTTGTTCCTGTAGATGACCCAGCAACATATCGCTTGTTACAAGAACAGAGGCGATTCGATCTAACTTGAATAATGAGTGACCACTGAAAACTTTATCTGAGGACCAGTTTACAGCTTATGAAGCCGTTCCTGTTTCTACAAAGTACAAAAACAGATTGGGTTTGAACATTCTTAGGCCCGGTTTATATGGAGAAAAGTTGTCCCGGGCAAGAGGGTCACCCTCCCAGCCGAGTCAACTTTAGCGAGCGTTTATATGAGAAAAAATTGACCCTTTCGCCCGAGCCAGCAGCACTCGCGCATGCTCTGATTGTCTCACCTTGACCCGAGTTGACCCGGCTAGGCGAGCTAAAGTGTTTATATGGAGAAAAGTTGGCTCGGCTAGGAAGATGACCCTACCATCGAAAGAGGGTGACCCTGCTAGGAGGAGGGTCACCCTTCTAGCCGAGCCAACTTTTTCTTTCTCATGTAAACGGTTCGCCAAGTTTTGTAAGGAAATGTAGGAAAAGTTGGCTCGCCCAGGGTAGCTCGGGTAGGCGGGTGACCATTCTACCCGGGAAAACTTTTCTCCATATAAACGGGGCCTTAGACAATGCCACATGACATCACGGCGGCCATGTTGGCGGAAAGAACAATAGCGAAAAAGTCTATTTGGAATTTGACTCTATTATAGAAACCTTGAGCTACTGTTTCCTATTATTTTGGCACCAACATGGCCGTGTTATCACGTGAGTGCAATCAAAGAATCCTGGCGGTCTTTACAGAAATTATGACTCGTACAAGGTGTTTGTTGTGAAATATCGCACATACATACATACATACATACATACATACATACATACATACATACATACATACATACATACATACAAATATGTACGATATACGAATAACAAAAAATAATGCTTATTAGTGTCAATAATAATAAAAATGATGTGATTTATTCGTGATCAATGAACTCTCCTTTTCAAAGGTGAAATTGTTAATAAATTTGGAGAGTTGCTTTCGACGATTTTTAAACAATTTTTAAACAACAATCGTAAATGGATGCCGCATCTCCTACTTAATAGTTCGCGAAGTTAACAAATCATGATGTAAAAGGTTTTGTAAATGAACAAAATTAACTAGTAGTGTATAGCTAATGCTAATTAGAAGTACGATTTCCATATTTCTGTGGTATATTCCACTCTCACTGGAGAATGGTATATTGTTTTTCATTGGGTATCCAAACATATGCACGTGATACATCCGGTGTCCTTTGATTGGTAGTCGACTTAATGATTTATTAATGAGTTTGAGCAAGTATGTTAACCTGCATCTAAGACTGCCTTGATAATTGTATTCGTTCAATTTATAACCATAGCCTTCCATGTAATCAGCCGCTAAACGAACAAGACGCTCTATGAGCGTTAACTCGGGATACTTTTGTGCTGCAGAAGCCGGATGCACGCTTTTGGGTTCATGTAAGGGGCCGACCATTTAACTCTTGAGGGGCAGTGGGGAGGTGGTTGATTTCTGGTCAGCAAGAATTTTTTTTCTAGCAACATGGTGGGCAGGATATTTTTTTCCCTTCGTGCTGTAATTTTTTTCTATTACATTTGTGCTGCATGCAATTTTTTTCTTCCGACAAGCGCTTGCAGGAATTTTGTTTTCAAAATCACCCCCCCCCCCCCCCTCAAGAGTTAAATGGTCGGCCCCTAAGGCCTTTTTGTTCACCGACCAAAGCTCGTTAAACTGTTTTGAGAGTTGCTATCCATATGCGTTGTCAGCTGTTGTTGTTTTCTTCTAAATTAAGTGGCAACATCTGGGGTTTTTTCTCTCTGCGTAGCTTAAAAGCATTCGCATAGCCACTTCTCTTAACATATTGGATATTTAAAACTCGAAAACGCAAGGCGAATCGTTTCCGTGTATGTGACATGTTTCTCAGAATCAATCCAGATGTCACGCATTGTAAAAAGAACTCGAAATTCAAACTGCTCTATTTTCAAAACAAAGCGTGTTACTTAGCTTAAAATGTCATTTACCTGATGAAGGTAAAAAATCTAAATGTTTAATTTTAGTTTTTCTTTTCTGACGTCACGTGAAAACCAAAAAGTCGCAAACTTGTCTCTAAATATAGAACTGTCACAGCGATTGAGTTGTGGTATAATCCGGATCAAATTACATCAAAACAACTTTGCGATTTTCTTAACATAGAACTGTCACAACGTTCTAATTCGAGTCGATACTCACAGCACGTGCGAGGCTTCCAACCTTGTCTTAAATTCGACAAACTTTTTCACGCAGACAGTCTGTTCTGTATTAAAATCTAGCTTCACAACTTTACAAAGATATGTGCAGGAAAATTTGTGCTAGCGGTCGAACCGGATTATTTGACCTTGAGTGTTCACTTGCGGTCACGTATTAAATGGAAGGTATCACATTACGAAAACAACATTTTGCAAATCTGTAATTTTTCTGTCACGGCATTCGAATTTGACTTGTGATATCGATTAGCCGATAAGCACCACACGTGCGAGGCTTCCAACTTTTTCTTAACACTCGGCAAACCTTTTCACGGGGACAGACTGTGCTGTACTAAAATATCTAGCTTCCCAACTCAAACACGATGAATTTGCATAACTTCAAAACAACCGTCGCATGATGTTAGCCTTTCGACCTTTGGACTATGTGGTTTGCTTTAACCAATGAACACACCGCCACGTGCCTGCTATTGTGCATTGGCCAATCCAAACACCGGAACGTAATTGTATTGTGCATTTTCCTGCACAGGAAAAAAAAAGACTAAAATCTGACACATTTTATAACTCGGTATACTTACAGTATCCCGAGTAATAAGTGCCCCGAACGATAACATGACAGAAGTTGTTCAACACGAGGCCTTTAGTTGGTCCACCAAACGCGGAAAAAAGAGTTGCTGTTTTCTCGCAGTATTTAACCTTGCACTGAGTTTGATTTTTATAGTACTTTCGTTTGTATTTCTCCAACGCTCTACCAGCTCCAGCACGTCAAATGAAAACACAAGACAGATAGCAACGAAATGCGGAGGAGTCGGTGTCATTCTCTTTGTTTTTGGTGGTTTGACACTGATAATAATTCATTGCAAACAACGTCAAGGCGATGATCCATCGTCCTCGCCTCCGCAAGTTATTGTCTCCGAGATACCTGCGGAAGATTTGGAAAAATCTCCGGCTCCAATCCTTCCATATAACCGCATTCCTCATCACGCATCTTTTGAAGCCTCTTCGTTGGATCTAGCGGATTATTTTTCCAGTCTACAAAACATTACTGATACTGAAATTGTTGCCTCTTCGGGAGATCCACCAGATTATTTCACCACTGTGGGAAACGATGACCAAGTTGAGCTTGAAGCCTCCTTGGCAGAGCTTCCGAACTATTCTGATGTTGTTCAAAATACCGACGAGGCTTACTTCTCCGTGGATTTGAGCTCGAGGGTGGATGATACCCCTTCAACTCCACCTCCGTCGTACGAAGAAGCTCTTGCCCTAACACCACCGACAATAATCGCCTAACGTTATTTATCCTTCTTTTCAGTTCTCAACTCCGCTCGATAATCATGTATACTTGAGAAAAGAGGAAGAGGGGAAAGAAGCGTCCCTCGTTGGCCTCTGCGGAGGACAGAGGAAGATATGAGTTTATAATTCCAGTCAAGACTAAAAGAATTAAGTACGCTTCTATATTGTTCAATATCGTACAGTTAGCTCTCTCTGTGCCGGCCTTATTACAACGTCCGGCCAGTTATGGTCACGGAACTCTTAATATTCGTCGTGTGTACTCAACAGATATCCTGCTATATGGGTAATTTTGCTTGTTTCGGAGAAAAATAGCGAGTTTTCCAGCCTTTCTGCAATAAACTAAGGAAATTGTGCTTGGTAATTAATGCTCAGGAAATTGTGCTTTGTAATAAATGTAACAAGACGCCTGTTGGCGTTTACGTGGGATGTACTATAATTGATGGAAAGATTAGTTTCTGCCGTTGGGATAGACTTCAGAATTAAGTACGCTTCTATATTGTTCAATATCGTACGGTTAGCTCTCTCTGTACCGGCCTTATTACAATGTCCGGCCAGTTATGGTCACGGAACTCTCAATATTCGTCGTGTGTACTCAACAGATATCCTGCTATATGGGTAATTTTGTTGGTTCGGAGAAAAATAGCGAGTTTTCCAGCCTTTCTGCAATAAACTAAGGAAATTGTGCTTTGTTATAAATATAACAAGACGCCTGTTGGCGTTTACGTCGGATGCACTATATTTGATGGAAAGATTAGTTTCTGCCATTCGGATACACTTCAGGGTGCTTCTGCATGTACCGAAACATATAGGCACCGGAGCACATTGTATTACTATTGTTTGGGAGGTTTTGTGATAGGCGTTTCTTTTGAGCTCCGGTACATGTAGGAGCTAAGAGACTTAGCTATCCGTTGAAATCTGACTCTTCGCCTTAGCGGTCATGTCACGAACTGAGATGATCACATTAGCTGCTCTAGCTATCTTTCCTTTCCTAGCCTTCGCTTGTAGTATCGATACATGAATTACATTTATAATTTTCAATGAACACGATGAATTTTGGAGTTTTAGGTATCCCCCGGGAATACGCAGTCGCGTGTTTGACCGGCAAGGAACATATTTGAATACACTGTCAATTTCTCAAAGGAACTAGATTCGCACAGTCATAGCAAAGATTTCCATGCCTTTTGAAGGGGTGAAAAGCAAGATACACTCGATTGGTTGTGATTTATTTCGAATAAGTTGGAACGCACGCAAGCGAAATTTGATACGCACTCGTATGCAAATTTGACCTGACCTGAATAGTTGATTCACTGCTTTGTTCTACAACCGATTAAAGAAGCTTGAAATTTCCATATTTTGCAATGAAATTGCATTCTCGTAATATCTACGTATAAAGCGTACATGTGGCCGCTACAGCCGAACTATTACGCACTACAAAATCCAACTAAGGTAGATTTTGTTTACGTAAACATACAGCACTGTTGCGGGGAAACCACGGGTTTCTGACACAATTATGCAATTTACGCTTTTTACTGCCGGTGTGAAACGCAAATTCTTAAATAACCATTAAAGCCATGCTTTTGGACATTCAAAATTAAAACTTACTGAAGTAATGGCAGAGTCAGAGTGGTACGTTTAGTTAAAACGAAGAATATTTCTCAATGCAAACTTGTGTTTAAATTGTGGCTAGACGCGATGGCGCCACTCAAAACTATTTTTAGATTGCGTTATTTTCGTTATAAATAATTAGTTCGAACACTGAAAGTACTGAAAAACGGCTTCGCGAATGCAGCTTTATTTGCGTCAAAGGTTTTCGTCGTCAATTCCCGTGATCAATTTTTGTTGGAAAATCTTTTGGTTTCGAACGGATTTGGCTGTGACTAGCAGCTAAGGACAATACAAAGCATTTCAAAAATATTCAAAATTTCAAAAGTTTTGAAACGTGTCGATTTGTGGAGAAAACGAACCGAATTTATAACGTGGTCTGCCACAGGCATCCCAAGTAATAAATGTATTAAATTATAGAACAATTATCCTGCTCAGGCTTGCGGGACATCGCCTGATTTTAGGCTACTTGGACTCTTGAGTTGACTAAGTATCATCTCCCACGCGATTTAGCAGGATAATTGTTAACAATATGCGCAATAATTATTATAAGCTGTAAAGGAGGCTTTACTTTGTCAGTGGTCACTGATTATTCAACTTAGATCGAATCGCCTCTGTTCTTGTAACAAGCGATATGTTGCTGGGTCATCTACAGGAACAAGTAGTGAGTAAAATTTGTTCTTTGCTCGATTATATTTGCTCGCAAAATTTAGACGAGTGCTCGCTTACTCGTACTCGCAATTTTTTTGCAATTGCTCATATGCTCGGATTCTCGTTGAAATTCGCTGGATTGCTCGTAAGTTAGCTAAAGTTCGTAAATCGTTATTCCGTAGGTTTTTTACGTGGTACTCAACTCCTCTGAAGATGGCAGTGAAGTTCAGTTGAAAGCAAACGACAATAACATAAACTGTAAGTTAACATATTATATGACTGGCTATTTCAGCGGTCAAGATGAATCAATCCTCCTGCAGCGATTGGCTACCCGCGCGGTCAAGATGGAGCCATCTTGACCGCTCGGGATAGCCCGTTCGTCCCGCGTTTTACTGTCTTTTAATAGAGTCCTTTGAGTCATATAATAAACCTTTATTGACCAAGCTTGTTCGGTCAAGATGGCGGGATATAGGCCTCGGTTTTTTTTGCGTGTTTATGGACCGAGATGAAAAAGAACTTGGCATATGTCATGCTTGGCCAATAACCCATATATATATGTCATTCTTAAGACAATACAATATGAAGATTGAAACCATAAATGCACCTCAAATACGCATTGCAAAAGACAAAATATTGAAATTGGGCATCATGTATAGAGGGTTTTCATGTGACGTCATAAAATACTAAACTTCAAAAGTAAACAGACTTTTGCATTTTTATCTTCATCACGTAAAAGACATTTTAGAAATGTATCTGCTTGCATGTTTTCAGCTCGGTAGCTTGCTTTGTTTTCAAAATAGAGCAGTTTGAATTTTAGAGTTTATCACAGTGCGTGACATAAAGATATGTGCTCAGAAGCATGTCACTTACATGAAAACATTGATTCACCGTGTTTTTGAGGTTTGAAAAGCCAACATGGTACGAGAAGTGGCTATGTGAATGTTTCAAAGCTCAACAGAGAGAACAAAGCCTTTGAGATAAGAAACATATTTTTTAACTCGTTTCCGGCCTCCATCTTGGCGTCCCTCAGACTGTATAACTAGAACATATTGTTTTAACGAACAACAGCGAAAACATTCTTTCGCATTTTTTAGAACTATTTGCCCGCATACATTTAGTGGTAGGTGTTTGTTTCGCGTTGGTAGTCATTCACTGTAGCTGACACATGATGGCGGAGATCAAGGACGGAGCGAGTTGTTTTCGCCCGCCGAAAACTTTATGTGAGAAAAAGTTTACTGCTTATGAGGCCGCTCCTGTTTCTACAAAGTACAAAAACATATTTTTATGGGTAATTTTGCTTGTTTCGGAGAAAAACATGCAGCGAGTTTCCCAGCCTTTCTGCAATAAACCTAGGAAATTGTGCTTTGTTATAAATGTAGCAAGACGTCTGTTGGCGTTTACGTGGGATGCACTATATTTGATGCAAAGATTAGTTTCTGCCGTTCGGATACACTTCGGCTATCCGTTGACTCTTAGCCCGAGCGGTCATGTCACGAACTGAGATGATCACATTAGCTACGCTAGCTGTCTTTGCTTTTAAAGCCTTCGATTGTAGTATCGATACACGAATTACTGTTTTCAATCAACACGATGAATTGTTGGGTTTTGGGTATCCCCGGGAATACACAGTCGCGTCTTTGACCGGCTCGCAACATCTTTGAATGCACTGTAAATTTCTCACAGCAACTAGATTCGCACAGTCATGGCAAGGATTTCGATGCCCTTTAAAGGGATAAAAAGCAAGATACATTTGATTGGTTGTGATTTATTTCGAAGAAGTTAGAACGCACGCAAGCGAAATTTGTCGGTGCTTCTGCATGTACCGGAGCATATAGGGACCGGAGCACATTGTATCACTATTGTTTTGAGTGTTTTGTGATAGGCGTTTCTTTTGAGCTCCGGTACATGCAGAAGCTACCAAATTTGATACGCACTCGTATGTAAATTTGACCTGAATAGTTGATTCACTGCTTTGTTCTACAAAGAAGCTTGATATTCCCATATTTTGCAATGAAATTGCATTCTCGTAATATCTACGTATAAAGCGTACGTGTGACCGCTACGGCCGAACTATTACGCACTGCAAAATCAAAATACGGTAGATTTTGTTCATGTAAACATACAGGACTGTTGAGGGGAAACCACGGGTTTCTGACATTTACGCTTTTTACTGCCGGTGTGAAACGCAAATTCTTAAATAACCATTGAAGCCAAGGTTCAGTAAGTTTTAATATTGAATCAAAATTAAAACTTACTGAAGTAATGGCAAGAGTCAGAGTGGTGTGTTCAGTTAAAACGAAGAATATTTATCAATGCAAACTTGTGTTTAAATTGTGGCTACTTCCATGGGGGTACAACAAGAGGACACGAAGTCCCTTACAAAGGTCGACCTCCAGAGGTCAGAGAGAGCGAAACAACGGAATAGGACAGACACCAGGGGTGGTCACAGACAGAGTTTTGTTGCGTCCCTAGTTGTTCTTTTACGTCCCACAGAGTCTGATTAAGTGAAAGTACTATGAGACGGGGCCTACGGTTTCTCGTCCTTATCCGAGAAGAGAAGAAAGTCTAACCGTCTGTAGATGTCATTATAAAGGCGCACTTTCTCCTCAATTATTTAAAGACCCCGAGTGTTAATCCGGCTGGGGTTTGAACCCGCGACCTTCCGCACGGAAGTCCGGTGCTCTACCACTGAGCTAACCGTAAACTCGCTCGAAAAAAGGAAACAGACTTACCTCCCACTTCCCCTACAGTTTAACCCATAACCTTTTCGACACGACATTGATGTTAAGTACTGAAGTACCTGGACGTATTATAAGGCCCTCTCAGGGCAAATTTCTACAAGGGACATGGCCTAATAAGTAGCGACAGCATATAAAATGAAATTCCGACGAGAGACATCATTCTCAGTTACAGTGTAAATACCAAGTTTGACCCAACCACCATCAAGGAGCATAGTCAAATCCAATTATCAGAACCTTTTGGCGGGAACGCAAATGACCTTAACTGGCCTATATTCCAGTCACTGGCTGTATCCACTACAAATGCAAGTAACCTGGTGACACAAACACGCACCTCTTTTCGCGCAGCTTTGTTTCCAAGGCAATCTATGGTGTGCGCAGCTTTAAGGACTAGCAACCTGGCCTGCTCAATTTCAATCCTCGACAGAGCAATCTGTTCCTGTACCATGCCCTGAAAATAGATTGGTAACTGTTATGTTATTACCAACGAAAACCTTAATAACAGCCGACTTATTACTGCCAAAAAAGAGAATTGTCCATTGTAGCTTGTTTTTTTCTAGACCCAAAGAAAGTTGCTCGCACACTCTCAGAAGACCCTAAACAGTTTCTTTTTTTTTATTTTAATTTTCTTGTTAGTCAACCAGGAACAGAACCAAAAGTACCCCCATCTGCATTGTTTAGCTTCAGTTGTACTCGATTACATTCCTATGTAGAGTCTCGGGGCTAAGCAAGAGGAACGAAACGACCGTAAACCCGATCCCAGAGTCCCTCATACGTGCCAGTCTCTCATCTTTCTTGAGGGGAGAATAACATAGCATACCTTTTCTGCCAGCCGTTTTCCAAAAGCCACTCTCTGCAAAGACCGCTGGACCATTAGTTCAAGAGCAAGCTCTGCAGCTCCGATTGATCGCATACAGTGGTGAATCCGCCCAGGCCCCAAACGACCTTGAGCTATTTCGAATCCTCGCCCCTCCCCTGTGACAAAACACGCACAATGTGACCACAAGTAAAGTGAAGTAAACCAAGAGACTCAACTATAACAGGGTTCCCACTCACTGGGATAGAAAAAATTCCCTGACTTTTCCCTGACGTTTCACTGTCCACAAACCAGTTTTCACTGACCATCCAAGACAAAACTCTGGGCAATAAAGCCAGCAATGGAGCAAAAGAAATGAATTCGAAATGAAGAAATGATCCTCGTAGTTGTGAACGCAATTCATGCAATTACGTTAAGAAGCCTGAAAAAAATTCAGGATTTCAACGGAAGTACTGAATTTTTTCAGCCTTCATTTCGTAATTGCATAAATTGCGTTCACTGCGAGGATCATTTCTTCATTATTTTCATTTCCTCAGTTCATATAAGGTTTATTTCATATATAATTCACAGAACTCCGAATTCCTTCGTAGAATTTTTTTTGGCCAGAAACGACATCACCTTTATTGACAAGGAATTTCCTTCCCAAACCTAATGGCTTGCCAAAAGTAAAATTCCCTGACGTTTTACCAACTTTCAAGTAGAATTTAGAATTTCCCTGACTTGATACACAATTCCCTGACTTGTCCCTGTCTTTCAGGTAGAATTTAGAATTTCCCTGACTTGACACACAATTCCCTGATTTTTCCCTGACCTTGAAGAAAATCTGTTTTTCCCTGAATTTTCCTGACCGTGACAATCAGATTTAAGCCACGACATTGAAAAATTGGAATTAAAACTGACTGGCCAAATGGAAGTAATGCTCGTTGAACTAAACTCAGGAACCCTGAGTTATTGGTATCCTAACTTACACTCTATAGACCAGTGCCCAAAGAATCATAACTACAAGCTAATTGACCCCTGCGGCATCAACTCCCTTTATACTTGTCAAGCAGGTGTTAGTCATTATAATAATCTTTATTGAGAAAACTTTTTCATACAAAATATGTTACAAAAGTAGTCTGATGTGATACACATACCCAGTATGATGTTTGACAAAGGCACACGGACATTTCTGAACACCATCTCAAAGTGGCCATGAGGAGCATCTATATATATAAATGAAAAACAAATCCAAATTGAAAAAGAAAGAAAAAACATTAGAATTGCAAGCATGCCATATATGGCATTTTTTACCTTTGGCAATAGATGTTGTGGACGAATTCAACTTTTCAACCTTCTTTCCTCTAAAACATTATTTTAAATTTTTTTCTCTGGCAATGGGTTGGTGGTTATCTAAGTTTTCATGATGGTAAGGCCAGTGGTTATTTCATCCAGTACTTTCTTTAAAATATTCACCACCAGTCCTGCATATTGTTGGCATCATAAACAGCCTAAACACTCAAGCTTGAATAGTTTTAACTTTAAATGTTTCACATTATCAGAAGTCACAACAACTACTACAATAACATCTGAAAGCTAGAAGTTGTCATCAGTTTTAGAAATACATTAATGTAATCAAATAATGTTTGTTTGACATAATTCCCAGTATTACCAGAACCATGAAAAATCAGTGTTGGTTGCTAGGATACAAAAAAAATAAGGACTCACCAAAGTAACCAAAGACAGTAAGAGGCCTGATTTTGGTCACACCTGGAGTATCCATGGGAACCAGCACCATAGTGTGTTGCTTGTGTCTGAAATGATGTCATGTATGAATTGGGTTAAATGCAATACTGATGGGTTCAAATATAGGAAGAGCGGGGGCATAACTTCTATCAAATTCAAAGAAAAAAAATGACGCTGGGCCTCCTAAATGAACTGTTGCAGGTTATCTGCCAGAAATGAAGAAAATCCAAACAAAACAGAAAAATGCAGATTGCTTTTTTTCTTTCTATTCCTTTTGGGTTTCCCTTAATTTTTGAGCCCAGCACCATTTTTGTTCCTGGAAGATGATCAAAGTTTGGCAAACAATAAAAAAAAAACATTCTAAAAGTCCGGGATTAAGATGCATTTCTGGCAAATCATCATCATCATCATCATCATCATCATCATCATTTATTTGCCTTTTTTCTAATACATTAACAATTTATAAGAAGTACAATATGTGGCAAGGTGACCTCTAGAAACCACCAGGCTTTTAGTTGAGGCCACCTTGTGCATACTGACAATATGTTTACATAGATAGTGCTCAAAGGTGCAGCCTAGCCAATTCAGCAATTAATGTGTAATGTAGCAATTAGTGTAATGTAATATATTGTAGTTCTTGCTGTTCTTGTAGACCTTGTGGGCATGCAGTGCTTATCAAAATCATTCTAGATGCAAGGAGATGAAATTGCACATCTAAAATGCAGGTGAAGACATCACCAAGCCAATAGCTCCACATAAATTCACACTAAATATAGCACCTACGCAACTGAGGAATCTCCAAAGATCTCCAAAACTGTAACTAAAAAGAGACTGGCATGAACTACGCACAGTCAAAGCTCCCATAAGCAGACACACTTGGGATAAGCATACCGGTAGGTGTCTGTTTACCAGAAGTGTCCACTTAACAGGAGCTTATAAATGAAGGGTTTCAGTGGGAAATGATGCCAAGACCATATGGTTTGTTGGTGTTTGGTTATGAGAGGCATCTGCTGTACTTACTTTGACAGGTTGTCTGCTTTGTTACATCCCATCACAATGGCCACCTTACAACGAGGGTCTCCTGCACCTGGAGAAACAAACATTCGGTTAGACCTTACTGTCACTAAAGTATTGCATTTTTAGAAATTTTAGATATTTTCAAATGAATTGACAAAGTATATTGGCCACTGTTAACAGTATTTTTAGTCCATTATGATTAACTGATAAAAAACCTGCAATGTGCTTGGTGTTGTCATAAGCTGACAAAACTGCAAAGACCAGTGAAACACAACTTCAGCCAGCTTAATAGAATTGTTTAGAACTCTCTAATTTTGGGGCAGCTATTGTTTATGGTTTCAAAGGTTTTCAGAGGTTTCTTTATTTCTACACATACAGTAATACAACAACAAGAACCATTTTATTTTGCAAGATATAGAAGATATATTACAGCAAAAGAAAGATTAAACTTAAATAAGCAAAAAAAAAACTATTCAGAATAGTAAAAACTAAATGAGCTGAGCAGTTACACCTACAAAAATGATTAAGCTTTAAATGGGTTGAAGGAAGAAAATTTAATGATACATTTTTACAGAAATGTGGAGGTTTGTGGGTGAAAACCCACAGGGTTATTAGTGTTCGTACACCTAATCTACTATCAAATGCAAGATATTATTATTAATTAAAGTTAACAGTGGCCAATATACTTTGTCAATTCAGTTGATAATATCTAAAATTTGTAAAAATTGTATCATTCGTTCTTCTTTCAGCTAATTTCTTCAGTTATTTTTAATACATAGTTTGGAGAGATTATTGCATTGGGTCCACAGTGAAGTGACACCTGGATTGTATTTGCTTGGGTAAGTAAAGGGGGTCATGCCTTGTTTTCCCTGCTGGCCATGGTCACTCTTTGAGAACTTTAGTACAGGTACATGGTGTTCGAGCAGCTGTGCTCTGACAGCTATCCTTGTTGTTTAAATTTTTCAGCAATTATTGAAATTGGTGCCACTGGCTGCACCTCACATGGTAGGCAGCAGTGAAATCCTGGAAAACATTTACTAGCCAAAACTCTATATTGTCTTTCGATTGATGTTGAAAAGAGCAACAGAAATGTATTTGTTTTGCTTGATTTTTGTGAAAGCATCAATCAGTGGCTACTCAAGCAAATGAGGTTAGCTTTCTTAAAAATTGGTGAAAGGCCAACAGAAACCTTAGTCAACTGCCAATTATTATCATCCTCCATCTAGGTCCTAAGGTTTGAAATTACCTACCAAGTGATTTGACCCTGTCCCCCAGAAACTCGAGTTATAAGATTACATCAAAAAAATTCCTTCTCAATAGAACACTAAATTAAACTTGCCCACCTTGATATACTTTGCTCTCTCCATCGACAGCATGTATTGTCTTGAGGTGCCCAGTGTTAATAAGCTTTCAGCTTCTACTGGGTTCCCTTGCTACATCTCTGTTAGTTTTGTGACAGCTCTATGTATCTTCTGTAACGTTTTTATGTAGCCAAATAAATAAATAAATAAATCATAATTGTTTAATAATTTAACTGTACCACTGCTCCACCATTTTCTTCCGTTGACAACAACTTCATTTCCTTCTCTCCTGATCTCACATTCCATGTTTGTCGCATCCGAGGATGCTACATCAGGTTCTGCATGATAAATCAAGATATTTCTCACATTTATCTCTTAATATATAGAAGGGTTAAGGGCCAAATTAGACATAAAATGTCTTCTGGTTAATCTTAACATACTGTGATGGGCTTCAATCTTTTAGTGAACTGGATGACAAGCTTAGAAATCAAAAGTCAAGAAATCAATAAATTGACTAAGCACTGCTGACAGTCTTGGCATTGCAATTAAAATAATAACGACCATTGATCATTGCTGGGGTAACATTACATTGTGATGGTCGTATTGTTTCAGTGGACAACACAAGCATACTCAGAAAAACGAAGACCCAAGCACCTCCAACAGGAGTTGAACCTGTGACCTTCCAGTTACTGGTTCAGGTAGTATATCATTGAGCTACATTGGAGACACTCCTTATGGCACGTCACAAATTCTTTTCTTGCATGTAATGCTATAAACTGGACACACATAAGACTTGATCACACCTTCTCAAATTCACTAATAATTAATGAAGAGAAAACAAACTAAGGAAATCACTACCATGAAATTGAAATTGAAAATTGAGTGGACGCTGCCACTTCTCCAACCTTAGTGTTTGTATATCTGATGCAGAAACACTCTTAATTCCTCATGTTTGATATATTTAATTACTTACACCATAAAAATTCCAATACAATATCTTTTAAACCTTCACACTTTAGGGCAAGAGTAGTTTGTGATGATTAAGAAGTGAGTTGGCATTACCTGTCATACAAAATGCAGACCTAATTTCGCCCCGAAGGAGTGGTTCAAGCCACTGTTTCTTTTGCTCTGGTGATCCATATAAATGAAGAACCTCCATGTTGCCAGTATCTGTAAAATATTAAATGAAACATAAAACAACAGAACTTTCATTTCCAGCTAGATGCAACAGTTTCAGTGAATTTCAGAAATCATGCAAGCAATAACAACCTTCAAATTATGCATTCATCACATCATTGCAAAGAGAACAACCTTGAGTTTTATTAACAACAGAAAGTACTGTACACTTATTGTTGTGTGAAGAGATTAGTCCCGGGGAGGAGGGGGAGGGGGTGCACTTAAGGGAAATTTGAGCGGAGGCCAGTGCCTCCGAGGCCTTCAAACCCTGACCCTGTTTATTACTGGAGAATTCTGTTTCAGATATTGTAGCATCCCTTTGAAAACACTCTGTATTTGTATGATGGTAAGAATCATACAAGAATCTTGAATTACATTACAGAATTGTGCCCATTGAAGCCCGTCGGCCGTAAAAAGTGGGGTACCCATGAGGCTTTGGGTGCTAACAAAGACGTGCCGCCACTTTCGGTTCCTTTTTGACTCAAAAACATAATTCCCAAAAGGGAGCTGTAGATGTTACACGAATCTCCTTCATTACCCATCAATAACAGGAGCTTGTACTGTGAAAACATGTGAAAATATGCTTGCTATCAATTAATACCGGCCATGAGAGTATGGAGAACTTTGCGAAAACAAGCCACAACTGCAAAAGATATCGACGAGTGCCGCATGAACTTTGCAATACCTGTTTATGATCAACTGTTTTCCAGTGTCATTCTGCTTCATTTTGTGCGATCGATCGCTTTGTTTCTACTTTTGATGTTCTACTTTTGGCATGTTCGTGTTCACGTTAAAAGTGAAAAGAGGCAGTGAGTTTATATCGTTTATCGATTAATCATCGCTTGCTTTGGTTTGATTGACCGTAGTGCAGCCCATGTTGGATACATCTTTGTCGTGTGAACCGGTGTTATGCAGACAAAAGCATTCTTCAAGTACCAGCGCGCAAGAGTTGTTGTTATCAAAATAATGTTGTAGTATTTAAATTCGGCAATCATTCACGTCTTGACTCAATATTTAATCCATGGTTCAAATATACGTATGAATTTCACATATTCATTCTCAGAGTTTAAATCAATACCACCTTTAGAAATACTACGGTACGTCTACGGTTTCTCGATGAATTAGCATTCACTATATTGTGAAGCAAAAATGAATATATTCATATAGAGGTCTGTGCTATACAAGTGTAAATTATTATAATTATTATTAATATGTTCTGGGCGCTTAATGACATTGATATACACTAAAGAATTCCATGATTGACAGCTCTGCATTTAGATTTGCATATACAATGTGTTTCAATGGGTACGATTCTGTAATGGATTGAGTAAAAGGCCTTACAGTCGAACCTCGATTGTCCTGACCTCAATTATCCGGATTTTTCTATTATCCGGACTTGCTTAGCTGGTCCCAGTCTTTCATGAATATTAATCAGCCATATTTAAGATCCGCAGCAAAACTTTTTCCCTTCAAATTAAGTAATGATACTCTGGTTCAAACCAAATTTGTGTCACTTCAAAAACACAAATCTGTACACGTTTGGAGCTCACACACGCCATACTACTGCAATGCATTTCACTGAGCTCTGATTTGCTCAGATGTTCTTTGTTTCTAAGTGAAATTTCACACTCTACTTGTTCACTCATTCAGTTTTAGTTTTGGCTCATTAATATTCATATTTTTGATTATCCAGACTCTCAATTATTTGGACTCTTCAGCTCAGTCCCCATGAGCCTGGATAATTGAGGTTCGACTGTACTAGGAACCTGTACATCCTGTGTTAGGATCCTATTTGTGATCTTTTTATCAGGATTCTGGGAAAGCTGGGCACATGTACTAACAAAGGAAAACAGCTCTAAATCAATGACTTAACTAGATGTACCTGGGGCACTGCAGTTAAACACTTCTGGAGCAAAAGAACATCTGCCAGTTATCTCAGCTAACAAAGCGTAATCCAGTTGACTCAAACCTGATTCACTTGGTAGAAACAGGTTCCACAATCCTTCTGATTGGGCTTTTTTCTGGATAATGTGATCAAATATAGTGTCAGTAATAATTGCATCTAACAGTTATAATTAAAGGGCTCAGAGCATAACCAGCCTACAGTAGGTTGAATTTTAGGTCATTTTTTTATTTTGCTCAGATTTGTCCAAGTTTCTGCAGGGGAACTGCAATTCAATTGAAAAACATTGTCTGGTATTTTTTTCACTAATTTTGTTGTTGTTTCTAGATAAAATGTATGTAAAAAAATGTATTTTTCCTTGCATACACAAAGAAACCAACCTTCCACGCAAGTTGTTTGCAAATTGTATTGCATCTTCTTTCAATCAAATTGCAGTTCACATGCAAAAATTCAGACAAATCCAAGCAAAATAGAAAACCGACCTAAAATTCAACATAGGTCGGTTATGCTCTCAGCTCTTCAATTTTAAAGGATAGTAAAATCTTTCAGCTGTTATGGAGCAAAACCATAAGATCAGTAGCTTAGACAACCTAACTTTCTTGTCCTTCTGTTGTCAATGTATTATTTAAAGCATTGTTCACTAATTAAAATTAATTCAATTAATTCTTCTCAATTTCATTAATAATTCATGAAGAGAAAACCAAGGACATCACCACTGTGAAGGAGGTTTGGATATGTGATCCTAATTATCATAAAATTGGATGAACTCTTGCCTTGAATTTCTCCAAGAATTTTTAATGCATTGAGAAGCTATATTAAACACTCAGAAGAGTGTTTGATCAAAAATCCAAACACCATGAAGACGGTTTAAAGCACTCGGCTATAACCTACAGAGCATGCAGTTTTTGGTGTAGGAACATGTTTGAAGGCCGCCATTTTGGATGCACAGCTATTTTAAACCCATCCTGCATCCTCTCTCTTGGAATCCTTATTGGGCTCGCCCCAACCCTCTGTCAGCTTCATAATCCAGGATGGCGGCATAGCATAAACCATGTCCTATATCATATCCTTTATTGCTCACCCACTCACAATAGACCTGCTCTGCAGGTTGACTCGGCTGCACCTCATTTTTTCAACCCATTTTCTCAATGTTTGGATATCTGATTAAACACTCTCCTTGTGTTTGATATAATTATTACATCAACAATTTTATCCAGTGGATGAATATTATATGACCTCCTTTATATCAACGTTGACAAATTTCTCTGCTGGATTAGCAGCTCTGCAAGATAACTGGTGAAATCCGCCCACCGCGATTAGCCTTTGCTATTTGTGGGCGGAGATGGACTGAACCTTTTGTATCTGTTTGTATCTGATTACCTATTTTTGATTGATTTATTTATTTTGTTCTACTTTTATATTATTAGGCTCTACTTGGTAAATACGTTGAATAAATTGAATTGAAATGAAATGAAATGTTTTTTTTTGTAATAAAGATGCCACAATAAACTGGAAAATTGTTTTTCTGTCAGCTACTGTGATCTGAGCAACAGGCCAACAAAATTTTACCTTCAAAACCAACCTGATATTGTAAATGTACAATTATTTATATGTAAGCTAGCCTCACCTTTAAATCTTCTAAGAATGGAGGAACTGTCCACTGGGTGGCAGGGTTTGACACATGCTTGTAGTAGGCCTGGCAAACAATGTTAAAACAGGTAGATCATATAGCAGTAGCAGAATTAGTAAGTGCTTGCAGCATTAGCCATTGTTCTTAGTACTAGTGCAGCTGCAATAATCAGTAAAGTATAGCAGGAGTGCAAGTAATAGTAGTAGTAGTAGCAGCAGAAGGGTAGGAGAAGCAGTAGCAGTAGTGGTAGTGGTAGCAGTAGGGGTAGCAGTAGTGGCAGCAGGAGCAGCAGGAGCAGGAGCAGGAACAGAACAAGCAGCAGCAGTAGCAGTATAGCAGTAGTGGTAGCGGTAGTGGTAGCTGTAGGGGCAGGGGTAGTGGTAGCAATAGCGGCAGCAGGAGCAGCAGCAGCAGTAGCAGGAGCAGCAGTTGCCGTTGCAATTGCAGTAGCAGTAGCAGTAGTAGTAGTAGTAGTAGTAGTAGTCGCACTAGCAGTAGCAGTAGCAGCTAGAGCAGTAGCAGTAGGCATAGCAGCAGTTGCAATAGCAGTAGCAGCAGTAGTAATACATGTAGCAATAGTAAAACTAGTAGTGTAGTCATAGTAGTAGTCAAAATGACACAAACACAAACATTCTTCAGTGTTATTCTCAGTGTACTATTTAGAGTTGTTAATTATACAAGAGTTAAAAGACATTCATAGCTGGAGACAAGTTAGGAATGTCTCACCTTTGCATGCACTCACCTCTTCAGCTGGGTACACATGCTTTTCCATGAAAGCTTTCATTTTGTTGTACAGGTTTAGAGCTTTTGGAGAAGGTTGGAAGATGGAAATACTGCTAGACTGACTTGCTGAAATACTGTCACTTGTCAGACTTTCCCTGAGATTAATAATAATAATAATAATATAGGATTTCTATAGCGCTCGCCCTAGAGTTTGGAGCACTTTACAATATGTACAATTAAAATGATTATAAATAATAATTTAATTAATATTAATAACCCTACAAATCAAAAGCGTGGCTAAAAAGGTAGGTCTTAAGGTTTGACTTAAATGTCGCAAGTGATGGTGCCTGTCGTATGGTATCTGGGAGCTTGTTCCACGGGCGCCAAGGCATTCATTAGGCCTTATATGCAAGTAGTAATATCTTGAACAAAATGATATGTTGGGGAGCAGGGATGGCGCAGTGGTGAGAGCACTTAATTGCCTTCCACCAATGTGGCCCGGGTTCAATTCCCGACTCGATGTCACAACTCGACTCGATGTGGGTTGAGTTTGTTGTTGGTTCTCTTCTCTGCTCCAAGAGGTTTTCCTCCGGGTTCTCCGGTTTTCCCCTCTCCACAAAAACCACATTTCCAAATTCCAATTTCATCTGCTTGTAAAGCGCATTTGATCATATACACATGGAAAATGCGCTATATAAGTTCTAAATTATTATTATTATTATTATTATTATTATTATTATTGTTAGACACTGTCAGTTGAACTAATAAGCATGTGTGAAACAAGTTGGGATTTCTAAGAATGTTTAAACAAATTAACATGCCATACTTGGGTTGCTAAATTTTCCTTACCCTTGCTGTAAGGCCAAATTCAAACCTGCTTTAGCTAGTGGTTCCACAACATTTCCAAATGAAGCAGCATTCTCAGCACTAGCATTACCTTGCAAAGCTCGTCCATAGATACCCTAGAAACCAATCAAGTAACTAAGTATGGTTTTCTACAAAAGGCGCATATATAATTAATGTTCTCTTTTCCTGGAGGCAGGATGGTCAAGTGGTTAGGGCGCTGGATTTCAATGCGGTTGCCCCGGGTTCAAATCCCGCTCTGGCCACTAACTGGTGTTGTTCTGGTAAGTCCCTGGTTCAACTCCTTGGCCATCCTTGTAAATAGCCAACAGGTTTGCCTCGGGCAAGTTGGGATTCTTATCATATGTTATATTTATTTGAATTATTTGTTTCTGATCACATAGTTTGTAAAGCGCATTTGATCATATCTTCATGTTAATTTGCACAATAGAAATATTAATTATTATTATTATTATTATTATTATTCCTTAAAATCCAAAATCTCTCCATTTTCACTCTACTTTAGCATACAAACTGAAAATGGTGTCAGGAATAAAGGTCTGCACTTAGTTTGTGATTTCCAGGCTAGGATTAGCTTATGACTATAATTATCACCAAAAACTCAACAAACAGAAACAAAAGGGTCTGATGCATGGCTGATTTCTTTTGTTTTGAGTTGGTTTAGTTTTAAGCAAAAGTCATAAGCTAAACTGCTGAATCCAGGCCTTTAAATCACAAAATATGTGCAGAACTTCATTTCCAACACCATAACCAATCTGCATACCAAAATAGGGCAAGTTTAGAGACATTTGGATGTTAATTAAGGCCAAAACGTGATACACACCCCTTTTGGGGGAAGCCCTTCAAATTATCTGAATAACCCAAACAAAACTGAATCCATAACTTACAACGATGCAGAATTGTTGGGTGGGGGTGTGCGGCCCATTTCCTGAAACCCTCACCTATTTCAGACCAAAATCTGCGATTTTCCCTACCCTATTTCAGACCTGACCAAAAATTTGATACCCTATTTCACTTATATGGTTGGTGCAAACATAATTTGAGAAGGGCTTTTGTGACTCTTTTGTTAATGGTCTTATCGCCTAATGATGAAGAAGTAGCTTCTTCTAAAAAACATACTCAATTCAGGAATAACGTGCAAAAACCATACCCTATTTCAGACCGAATGGTTAAAATTGATACCCTATTTCAGACCAAAACAGCTCAAAAACCATACCCTTTGGGGCCACACATACCTTTTATTCATGACGTCCAAATGGTGCTTAATCATAGTGTTATCTAATTCACTATGATCGAAGTCAGGGAGATCATAGTAATGATAAATGTTTATGAGATTGGAGTGAAAGCTACTTTCGCCATGAGAATGAAGATCAATTGATGTTAGAAGGGACTGTTTAACAATAGAGTCTTGGACCTTATTTTGAAGATAATATAGCCCATATAAGGGAGTACCCCCACCCCCCTGGGGTTACGTTCTAGACTGGACATTGATGATCGTTGTGGATCACAAATTTACCTCGCCTCAAATAATGAAGTTAAATTTCAGATTGTTCTAATCAATAAATTAAAATGTGGATCAATACTAAAAGACATAAAGAAGGAACTGAACCTGGGCTATAGCAGCAACTCTAAAAAATGACAGAGCAAGATAAAAGTTCCAGTGCCTGCAAACTGATGTATAATTGAGTCCACGCTCTCTGCAGTAAGTGGAAATGAATTCTGTTTCTAAGGGGACACCAAGGTTTGAAGAGTCTACAAAGTGAAGCAAAAAAATAATCTGTGATTGGTATCACTACATTCTGAGACTTTCTCTGATGAAAAATTGTAGGACTTAAAATTGGCAGTCACAGGGAGTTAATGAATACATCCACAGAGTCATCTGTCTTGTCTTTTGTTTTATAGTACAGTCATTAGTTTGTTCTTTCATTGGCTTTAGTTCACATGTTCTTCAATACTTTTTTATCCATCTGTCTGCCCATTCTTTCATGCATTTGTTCTCTAACTTTTCCCTTCCCTTGTTACTTTGCTGATACGTTACTCTGTTGTTGTTGTTGTTGTTTTTTTTCACTGATGGGAATTAAGGAATATTTCTAAGTTCATTCCTACTTGAACAATTCTTGATTTAAGTTTGTGTGTGTCTAGCTGGTATCAGTCCTAGCATAAACTACGAAAGATCACAAAGAAACAGAAATGGTTTCCACTCAAATTGCAGAATTTGTTGGTATAATTTCACAGTTGCATGCAATTTCTTTATATTTCATATGAAGAGGCCCCAATAAGGAATTCTGGAGGAAAAGGAAAAAACACTTAATTGTTACCTCCCCCCCCCCCCCCCCCTTTACAAACTGCTTATTGAGAGGGTTGCATTTTGATAAGGACTCACAATGGTAAAATTTTACAGTTAAAAAAAAGTGGGCTTAGACCTTAGACCCTAGGTAACAAGACTCTCTCTTTGTCCTAAAACCTTTGACCTGAATACCTCAGGGCTTTCCAAAATATAGGTGTGTTCCTTCAAGTTGCCTTCTGTAACTCAATATCACTAATTCTCAGACACATAACAAAAACTCTCATTTAATAATAAATATATAATTGATTAATAATCAATAAATAAGAAATTGAATAATTAAAGAATGTAAAGCAGGTACATTAAAGTAAAGCTCACCGAAGGCAAAAAATGGAATAAGAGCTTGAATCTCTTTTGAATAGTGGTATGGAAGACAGCAGTATGCAAGGTCAAGAATAGGATCTCCCAGGGTGGATAATTCCCAGTCCAACACGGCACTCACACACAGCTGAAAACAGAAATAAAGTGACTTACAACAAAGGTTATATATCAAGAATATTTCATGAACAAGAATATAAGCTTGGTTTCAAACAAAAAAGAATAAACAAAAAAGAATATTTTTTATTGTGACGTTGCGAGTGTGACTGACATTAAAGAAAATGTCTCAGGGCAGGACAGTTTTTGGATCTGTGCTTCACAAGGACATCTGAAGAAGGCACTTAAAGTGCACCTAATACAATTTTTTTTCACTAAAATAAACCTTAGCACCAGTCCCAATAACATTTCACCTTTATTTCCAGTTTTTGACTTTTTTACTAGGCTTCAAAACATACAAAAAATGAAGGATCATTGGGTACATGACTAAGTTGGAAGCGGTGTGGATCATATCTCGATTTGACGTCACAAACTGCTTTGCATGCATGCTCACAAAGTCTTAATGCAATGTAAATCAGTTTGTGACATCAAATTGAGAATAGACCCAAGCCCCTCACAAGCTTTAAGTTGTGGGACAGATGATGGTCGGATTTTGTAACTTTTACAGCCTATGAAAAGTCAAGATAACTAGTCAAGATTTGGTAAAGGTGCAATGCATTTCAAACAGGCACAAAGATTTATCGTAGCAAAAAATCTTTTGGTGATAGGAGCACTTTAAGAAAAAAGCACACTTTCTACACTACAGTGTGTAACTCAAAGAAATTTTGGCTGAATTCGGCACATTAAGCTGATTAAAGAGGAGAGAACTGATATAGCTAGGTGAGTCCTCATCGGGTATTGTCTACGGCACTTCAATGCTGTGTCTGAACCTCTGACAGTGCATTATGAGATGAAGAGCATTTATTTACTTCTAAGATAAAACATAACAATTTGTTATCATACCTTAGTGGGGTGAATAATAAGGTTATCCAATCTGAAGTCACCATGAACTAGAACTGAAGTGGAACAAGGTATAAATTAAAATAATATCTCTTAAAACAAATAAAAATTATTATGGTAGTTAATAACAATTACATGATATTCAAAAAATTTAAAGACCATGTCAGGTTATTGGTTTTGGTCACACTTTTCAAGGCTGACTTTACTTTTAATTACTTTTCATAACTTTCCATACTTGGTTTTTGTTTCAAGAACAGAAATATATACCCGGTATTGGCATACAAACCAATCCTAACTATCACATTAACTGTGGAATTTATCACCTTTTTCACACTCTACACACATTTTATTCCAAATATATGTGAAAAAGAAAACATTTACAAACAAAACTGATACACAAATAGCACTAGCTAATCTAGGTGGATCAATCATTTATAAAGAAATAGAAAGTAAGAAAAAAGTATGTAATGTTACAATCTTCACACAGGAGATTTAAATCATAATTAAACATTTTCAGGAAGTTTCAGAGCACTGGTCAGCTATTTAAATTAGTTTGCAGATGCAAACTACTGCTACCACATAAAATTATTGCTGTGTATATAACATTTTGGTAGATGCATGAGTGTGTGGGTTGGCCACGTGCCTAGGCTCCAGATGGACTACCCAATTGCTGGCAAATCCCCACAATCCAGTATGGGGTACCAGCTCACAAAGATTCAGGCACTCGATAAAATAATATTCCTCCATCTCCTTCTACATCCCCCACCCCGATCCCCCCTAAATTAAAACAAATGAACAAACAAAAGCTGCATGCAAAGTGCTGGTTAGATTACGATGGTCAAATTTCCTTTTGATCTCATGTTCCCACACTACTTTGACAGTTGTCCTTAACAAAATAATTAAGAACTAGCATATAAAATGTTGTAGGTCACAATGAAATTCCTTTGTCTCCAACGCTGTATCCCTAATTATTCATAGGAGACAAAGGAATTTCATTTTGACCTATAACATAACTACAGTGCTGACAAACAGTATATCATGTCTTTCATCATCAGGTCTTACACAAAATCCATCAAGCTATCATTGGGAGATCTAGCTGTTAGAATGATTCAAATCGCCACACTGACCTGTCTCTTGTGTATTAGCCGGAGGAATGTTCTGTTCCAGCCATGATAACAGCTCTTCCATGGCATTTATCTGCTGTGTTGCTGATGCCCTGTATTGCTTTCCCCAGGTTGATATCTGAAAAGATATTGGAATTATGAACAAGACTTGCCACTCCCAGATTATCAAATTACTTACATTAATAAGAAAAATTTCATGGCTGTCAAACTCAAGTGATAAATTCCTATTCACAGATATTCAAGAAGTAACAATTAAGAACTTTATTCTTTCTTTATCAACCTAAAAATATTGCGAACTTTATGAATAAACAAAAGAACCTTGACTTAAAATCCACTGACTTCCACTGTGAAAGCTCATGGAGACTTAGCAAGTGTCAAGTAGATTGGATACAAGTGAATAAAAGATACAATGACATTGAAGTGTATGAATGGTGAAACCCTAACATTCCTGTCCTAGAGAAAGCAAATCACGATGCAGAGATTCAAAGGAAAAATTTCAAGGGTTACAAACCTTCACGGCACTAAAAAGATACACTTTCTAGTTTCATTTCACTTAATAGTAGGAGTGCTGCATGGCCAAAACATATTGTACATGTTGTGGTTCAATTTTATTCTTGGTTCAATTTTTATTTTCATAATGAACTGACACTGTTATCAGCTGGTGCTGCCACTGCAGAGGCGGCATTTTCTTCTTCTAACCAACAGCATGTCAATCACGATCATCACGGCATTTTCTTCTTCTAACCAACAGCATGTCAATCACGATCATCATGGTCATCATCATCATTGCCATTGCTGTTGTCGTCATCATCATTACCATCATTGTCATCATCATAATCATCATCACCACCACCATCATTGCCATCATAATCACCATCGTCATCATTGCCATCGTTGTGATCATCATCACCATTGTTGTCATCATCATACTCATCATCGATATCATCATCATCATTGCTATCATCGTCGTCATCGTCGTTGTCATCGTCACGCTCATCATCATCATCACCATCATTGTCATCATCATACTCATCATCATTGCCATCGTCATCGTCATCATCATCATTTTCATCATCATATTCATCATCATCATCATTGCCATCATTGTCGTCATCATCATCACCATCATTGTCATCGTCATACTCATCATCATCATCATCATCATTGACATCATCATGCTCATCATCATCATTGCCATCTCGTCATCATCATCATCATCATCATCATTGTCAGCATCATACTCATCATCATTGCCATCATCATTGTCATCATCATCATCAATATTGTCTCAACATACTTATCATCTTCACCGTTATCATCATTGCCATTGTCGTCATCATCATCATCATCATTGTCATCATCATAGTCATCATCATCATCACCATTGCCATCGTCATCGTCATCATCACCATCGTTGTCATCATCATGCTTATCGTCATCATCATCACCATCATTGTCATCATCATACTTATCATCATTATCATCACCATCACCACCATTGTCATCATACTCATCTTCATCGTCATCGTCATCATCACCACCACCATCACCATCGCCATCGTTGTCATCATCATCATTACCACCATTATACACCATCTCATAATATTAATGTATACAAAATACAACTATGTGCTCTGCCTCATGGTGCTTAAGTTCAGTGTTTTGCATTTTGTATACCATGAAATGTCATCACCTGTCTTCTCAAGAAGTCATTGTGATGCCCAAAATCAGACAGTCCAAGGTTTCTCCAATCTATGCTGTGTAGCCTAGCCAATGTGGTAATCATGGCATTGTAAATAGCTTTCCGTTCATCAGGAGACTGACTTGGTAGACTTGGCTTACGGAATATATTCCCCTACAAGAAAAGTAATCAACAGTAATGAGTATTATAATTTACACTTTTTCAAACACATGGCCACAACAACTGAAAAAAAAAGATCTCCTGTACAGTAATTGCACTAAAAATGTAATCATAAATAGTTTATACATACCCCTGATAATAAATATTAAGAGTTTACAACTTACTGTAACGTGTTCCATAATGTAAAACTCTGTTCCAATAACAGATGCATCTTTACAATATAGGTAAGGCCTGGGCACAGGAAACAAAACACTGTGCAGAGCAGACAGGACTCGAAACTCTCTCTTAACCTAGAATTTAGAACTTAAAGATCAATATTATCTCATTAAACACATCACTTTTAATGTTTAATTTATTAACTGAAATCCACCTGTAGACACCTCCATTATGCAGACATCAAAACATGAACACAGCGATTTGTCCATTGAAACTCTACTTGAAAGCAGAATATTTAAGTGGGCAATTCTTTGAAGCACCATGGGCTAAAATAACCTCAGTGGACAGAACTCTTGAAATCTACCTTGAACAGCAATTCTACTCGATTTATATTACACCTCAGTCAATTTGTTTCTCCATTTAGTAACAATGCACAGTTTCTCAAATGTCCCAGAATCCAGTTTCTACAATATCAGTGTTTTTTTGTTCATGCAACGTAGACTTGCGAATTACAATAGAAGATATGACTGACAAACCCCACCTCCTATGGTCTCTTAAAGGGGCAGTTTTATGGCTTGGCATATGTACAAACTATAACGCTAGCCCATTAGATTACATTACAGAATCACCTAAAAGTATTGACCCATTGGGATGAGGCAATACCTCATCTTTGCCATGAGTTGTGACTGTGCGTCCACCGCGGTATAAAAAATTATACCCGCAGGAAAACTGAGTTACAATTTTGTCACAGGAAATTTGCTGTAGGAGAAAAGACAAGGCATGCCACTTGAAAGAACAATAATGATTAATTGCAGTTGTCAAAAGAGCGGAAGGACTTTCTAAGTTCTTTAAGGAGTGAAGATTCAGGGAGAAAAAAAATCATAATGATGTTGTGGGCGATTTGCATATGGTCTTGTAATTTTTGAACCAGCCTCAATACAATGTACCCTACAGCTACAGCTGTTTAACCCTTTCAATGCCAAGAGGTCTCCCTTTGACAAGTAAAATTGTCTGGCATTAGACAGAGTAAAATCTATAAAGTCGCCCTTGGCAATGAAAGGGTTAATCCAATGCTAAAAGAAGCGCTTGTTGTTTGAACTGTCCTGCTGATAATTCATGCAGTCAAAACAAATTTTCTGCCCATCAAACGCATTCAGAATTTGGGTTGATTAAAGTCATTGGCTTCAAAAAAACTCTCATCCACTCAAACTCAAAGTTTATTTGTCTGATATTAAAAAAAAAAGATTTTGATCACTATCAGGTTGATCACTCTTGTTAACTTAAAATGTTGATTAATTTTTAGTACTGAAATTGAATTTATTCTTCAGCCTGAAGTTTTTATTCCGGACTTGATGCACAAGTTATGTACTTGCATCTGATTGGTTTCTAAACAATGGAATTGAGTGGGATACAGTATGTCATAGCTTGCACATGCACCAAACTATGAAACTATCCCTTTCCTGGAAGTGGACACCTACCAGTAACTCACCTAGCTTGATGTCTGCTTACATGTAAGGGAGGTTTGATCACTATAATGGTACAATGACTTGTACCAGGAATGAGGGGAGTCTGACATTACTGAGGACACAAAAAGTAATATTTTCTCCTAAATTGAAGTGCTTTGAAATTCATCTTTTTATTTTTTTAAGGGGGGGGGGGGGGAGAGGGAAGAGGGGGGAGACTGAAAACATAATCTTTGGATTTCCTTATATTAATTATTGGTCATTTAATGTGTGCTAAAAAAGTGCAAATATATTTGTTCCAAAGTAAACGTTGTAATTAAATCAAAATGAAATAGCCCATTTTACAGTTGTGTGTTCAGTGACAGGGCCTTTGAGTGGAAGTGAGGCTGGTGGTGGTCTTGTTTTGATACAAACCTCTCTGTTGCCTTGTTTCCATTAAAAGGGCCAGGTCACTGAGCATGCAATTGTAAAATGGGCTATTCCTTTGTCTTCCAACCCTAATTATTCATGAATTTCCAGTTATTTCTACCTCAATGTGCTTGCAGAGTTCTTTTTTACGTGCATGATCCAAAATAAAGTTACACCCCGTCGGGGTGATTATAACAATTGTGATAAATTTTCCACCTCTCACCTGGTGAGCTCCTCTGAGCAGCTTTCCTGGTGGTTGTTTCCTCAGGACAAATTCTTTTTCATTCTTACGCAGGTAAAATGTTGGATTGGACTGACCTTCACTAAAGATTTTTAAATACAAAGGAACAATGATCAGTTGGATGAATACATACATGGAAGGGTTTGGTTTATTTCAAAAAATCACATTGCAGCCCAAGGGCTGAATTAAGCAATTTTACAATAAAATTTTACAAGTTTAAAAATTCACAAGCATATTACATGTATATAAAAGTATCAATAATAATTTAACTTGGAAACCAAATTTAAAATAGTAATTGATCTTTTGACAAATCTATAAAAACATTCTGGAATTATTAGCAGGTCATTGCGTAAACAAACAAGGTATTTGCTCTGTTTGATTTTATGCGAGGCAAGGCAAAAGGATGATGATTTCTGAGTTTGTGCTTGACGTTGTTCAATGGTGGTAGTAAGCTGTTTAGTTTATGATTGGGATTCGAAACAACTTCGTCAAACAGTCCACTGCATACCAGACTATGGTGCTCAGCTATAGGCATTATGCCCAAAAAAATGCAAGCACTGTTGTAACTCAAGCTGGGCAAGATTATCGAAAGCGCCCTTTTTTCGATGCGCATGAGCTCATTTTTTAAGTACTGTGGCAACACATTGTAGAAAACTGGCACAGCGTAGTCTACAGAAGATCGAACGCACGATTTGTAGAACAGAACTAACTCTGAAGGGGGTAATTGAGCTCTTTTAAACTGGACTAGAAAATATAATTTTTTGCTAACTTTCTTGACTACCTCATTCACATGGGCATTTCAGGTCAGGTTGTCACTTATTGTTAATACATACACTTTATTTACCCTCAGACTTTAGAGTAGCTGATACAGCTAATATCTTGGAGCATTTACCAACCCAACCATCAGATGAGAGATTTTTTTTTAATGAGTTTATTTGCAAATTGAAACAACAAATACACATCATCAACACTGAAACAACAAAGTAAAAGAAATGATTACAAAAGTAATAAAATACTAACATGAAAGCACGTACGATGACTACCAAATGATCCCGAAGACACTTCATTGGATAACAAGAACAAACTAAAATTACTTGTAAAGAGTATAATGCTTAACAATGATAATAATTGTAATGAAAAGACAGTAAACAGATTTTAGAGTAGAATGGCCCAAGTGCGAAGAAATTTAGAAAGAGCTTTTTTAGCAATTGCGATCTCTTTTAACGTTTCAAGTTTTTCATGTATAATGGGAAGATAGTTTTGAAAATTTAAATCATCTCCGCTAAGGCTTGTGCAGAAAATGTGATATTTAGCAATTAATAAACAGTAGTTTAGTATCCGCCAATGCTTTGTCCTTTCATGCCAGCCATACAATATGTGCCTCGGATTTATAATTAAATTTTCATTAGTTTTTTTCAGATGAGAGATAGACCACCACACCGGGAACTGCGTCCCCTACTCTTTATGAACAGTGTGTGGGTTCTTTAACATCCTACAGTTGTGAGACAGGGCCTATGGTTTATCGTCCTTATCCGAGAAGACTAGAAAGTCTAGAGATAAAACTTACTGCATTTTTCGAAACACTTGTCAAAGTAAGTTAAGTGGAATTTGGGGGAAACCATAGAGCGAATCCATGCCATCAGATATATCTTTCCATCCCTTTCTTAGGACAATCAAGTGTCAACTTTAAAACTACTGTAAAAGCTCTATTAAGCCCCTGCCCCCCCCCCCCCCCTTCCTTAGCCGAGATTTTTTCTACTATGACTTGTTTGATGCTGAAATTCTCGCATCGACAGGATCGCCTATTATTACTTTACTGGTTGACTGGTTTTTTGATGGAAAGCCATTGCATTTTGTCACTTATAAAAATTCCACGCAAATTTCCACACTGTTATTTTTGGCGGGACTCCCTGATGGTCACTCACCTCTGCTCGCAAAGCAGTTTTGTCCAACTAGCATTAAACATGTGATTGTCTCCTTAAATTATTAAGCCTGGTTCACACGTACGACGCAAATGCAAATGTAAGTGCAAATGCAAACGCAAAGAAATACATGTGTGCAAATGCAAACGGAAGCGCAAGCGCCAACGCAAGAAATGGAAAAATTTTCATTTTCTTGCGCTTGCATTTGCATTTCACACGTGTGAACCGGGGCAATGCAAACGCAAGGTAACAAAACACTTGTTCCACGCCTCCACGGTTGAAGTTGAACCCAAGATGACATCTTCCACGGGTGTGGGTTCAGGTGGGCATTTCTCACTGTTTTTTTTAATCCCCAATTAAAGCAATAAACCCATAATATGATATATTAAAACACATAAGGGACACCCCCTTTTACCTGTCACGGTTTATTTCCCTTGTGTTTTAATATCAAGGTGGCAGTTCCACATGATAGAACCTAATCCTACTATATTGTAACGATGTACTTTGTACACGATAAAAATGTCTGGACACGTCTTTGTCGTCTCTTTATCAGTCAGTATGTGAAAAGCAGGAAAAGCACTATTACAGAAACCTTCGTCTCGCCCGCCATCTTGGAAAGGACTTCGACTGCGCTTGCATATCTCACCTTCCTTGCATTTGCGTTCGACATGTGAACGTCATTTGCACTTGCACTTGATTTGCATTTGCATCGCACATGTGAACCAGCCCTTGGGGACCTTAAGCAACAACGACGGCAATGGCAACGAGAACGCCACTAAACAATAGGCTTAATGAGCAAAAACAATGGCTCTGCACATGCATTTTGGTACATTTCTTTGCACTCCTCAGCAAACAACAACGCGAAATGACCAAATTTTATGTTTTCTAGAGAACATGAGCACATGACGGCAATTATTTTTTTGTTTTCCCTTACTTTGACGTCGTTCATAGTAATTTAGTTCCTGGACATATCGCCAGCATTTTCCAAGTTAAACAAATTGGAATAATTGCAAAAGAGTTCCAGAAATGAGAAGTTATATTTTGAAATGACATTTTCGTTGCCATTGCCGTCGTCATTGCTTAAGTTGCTTAAGCAACGACGACGGCGACGGCGACGGCGACGGCAACGAAAACGTCATTTCAAAATGTTACTTCTCGTTTTTGTAACTCTTGCGTGATTATTCCCATTTGTTTAACTTGTAAAATGCCGGTGAACTGTCCTGTGAACGGCGTTAAAGAAAGGGAAAGGAAAGAAATATTTACCGTCATGCGCTCACGTTCTCGACAAAACCTTAATTTGGTCATTTCACGTTGTTATTTTGCAGAGGACGGCAAAGAAATGTATGGAAATGTAAAACACACGTGCAGAGTGATTGTTTTTGCTCATTAACCCTAAAAGTGCCACTATTCTGGGTGGGTGACATCCCCAGTGCCACAGCCAAAATGGGCGAAATGACTGGGTTGACAAAAATGGCTCTAACTATAGAACCAAAGGTCAGAAATCAATAAAACAACTACCAATTTATTCCTCATAAAATGTGCTTTCATATTTCAGTAGTCACAGTGTGCATACCTGGTTTCCTTGGTAACTCTGGTATCAGATTTCTAAAATTTTCATTAATCATTTTTTGGAACACCTTCCTTTGCTAAGCATTTTACAACAAAACAACCACCTATAATAAAGAATTTACAATGGTTGGATACCTTAACTATCAGCAATTAAGAAATAAGCAAACAAACTTGTCTTAGAAGTACACTGTCAGCAAAAATTGGAAAAATGCACGACCACACCCAGATAGATCATATTACAAAGTTACAAAAGGGTAGCAGAATTTCACCTTTTTGAAGAAATAATGCAAGAAAGGAACCAAAAACAAACATCATTTTCCTCTACAAGCATAACACTCTTATAACAACAAGTATAAAAGTTCTTTTCACAGTGTTCTGGTTCATTAGAGCTCCTTTTCATAACAAGACGCAGTAGAACAAAAAGAAATAAAGTGAAAGTTATATACACTGCAGTCTCCATTCTTGGCTGATTTCACATTAAATAGGGTTTATAGCTTCCTCTTCTTGGTCCTGTGGTCCAAGGACTCAAAACAATCCAAATGGACTCCCACCTGGCAACCAACACACTGGGTCTTTGCTCTTTTGCGGCCACCTGGAACACTCCTGTCAGAACATACTGCACAATCCCTTGCCTTGCCATCTGGAATTCTTTCAATCCTGTGCTCTTGTGGCTGAACTGGATGGGTTTCTCCTTCTTCATTTAAACTCTTACCACACAGTTCCTCCACAAGAGTACACACAAAATCGAACCATGAAAGCTTCCACTCCGCTGCTGTGTTCTTCTCATAAAGGAGATATGCGCAGAATGTCATCCGATCAATGACTGCAAAGAAACACTTCTTCCAAAATTTATGATAGGATCTTTCTGCAGCAACATGGTCAACCATTTGGTCAAGGAGATCTACCCCACCCATGTGCTTGTTGTATGTAGACACAGGATGAGGTAGTTCCTTGACTGTTCTATCCCGTTTCCTGTGCTGCACCATGCCAGCTGGGATCCCTGTGCTAAGGAGAAGGCAGGGGTTTTTCTGTGATTTCTTCTCCCTCCAGGATAGGCAAAGGATTGATCCTTTTCTAAAATATACACATTCTTTCTCCTTCGCCTTTGCTGCCTTGAGGACTGCTGGAACACCCTTCCTATTGGAGCGAAGAGTTCCTGTGAGAAGGGTGTCACTGGAGAACAGGTGGTCTGCCAGGGTTGGGCTGGTGTAGAAATTGTCCACAAATAAGTATTGTTTTGTGATGTTCTCGTTGACGTTCAAGTCCCTTTTGTAGCGGCGGCTGGAGGGGGGAGGAATTGTTGGGAAGAGTGACGGAGTGAGTTGCAAGCTAAGGAAAAGTAATTTGAAGTAAGTTTGGACCCCCCCTATCAAAAATTCCTGGATCCGCCCCTGTGACCCCATCATGGATTTCTACTTTTGTTTTTAAAAATAATACAACTAGCTGGCTCAGGTGCTAGTAAACGTGGCCGTGCAACGCAAGTTATGACAATATCCCTTAGGGGTTAAGCTTTAGCTGTTGGAAATAAGAACTTAAATGAACTCACTAGCTATGGGAAAATATATAGCACTCCTACAACTAAACTTGCCAAATACAAACCTATACTGCAATATAGTCAAGCGTCCATCGCTTTTAGGAAAACCTGGCAAGTTGTTCTTCAGGTATTCGTGAAGGGAAGCTCCATCAAATTTGTGTTCTGCACGAACTTGCAACTCCTCCGCCATTTTCTTTTCGTTCCCAGTCTCTTCAGCGAAAAAGGAATTATAGACCATAATCCCCTGCGATAAAGGAGGGCGGCCATCTTGGAATTCGACAAAACGTTTCAGTTTCACTGCTGCTAACAAATCATGGTGAGGGACTCTGTTATATCGCTTCATGTTTTCCATTTTTTTTTATTTCATAGGTAATTATAACTATTAATGTGTGTTTTGTGATAGATACGGTTCATTTTGATCCAAAATCGAGCTGGTAAAACAAGACTGGCAAAATGGTACATGAATTTCGACGATGACGAGAAGCAGAAGCTCATTGAAGAGGTTCACGCTTTGGTTACCGTCAGGGACGCCAAGCACACGAACTTTGTAGAGGTATGATGGAAAGCAAGGGAAGATTTTCATTCCCCCCTATACTTAGGCCCTGTTTATATGGAGAAACGTTGTCGCGGGTAAGAGGGTCACCCTCCCAGCCGAGTCAATATTAGCGAGCGTTTATATGAGAAAAAGTTGACCACTTTGCCCGAGCCAGCTGCACTAGCGCATGTTCTGATTGTCTCACCTTGACCGAGTTGACCTGGCTAGGCGAGCCAAAGTGTTTATATGGAGAAAAGTTGGCTCGGCTAGGAGGGTGACCCTAGCCTACCATCGAAAGAGGGTGACCCGGCTAGGCAGGTCACCCTTCTAGCAGAGCCAACTTTTTGTTTCTCATGTAAACAGTTCGCCAAGTTTTGTAAGTAAATGTAGGAGAAGTTTGCTCACCCAGGGTAGCTTGGGTAGACAGGTGACCCTTCTGCCTGGGACAACTTTTCTCCATATAAACAGGACCTTAGTTATGCAAACCAAGTCTTACTGCCGTACATCAAGACTTGACAAATCGATCAAAAATTGATCAATGATCGGAAAGCTAGTTAGTTGATAGTTAACAGTTATTCACTGAATAATATACACGAAAAAATTTCTCAATTCTGATTGGCCAAGAGAAGTGCAGTTTTTAGGCAACATGATGCAGAAAAAAGATAATTCAATACAAAAAAGAGGTAAACAACAGACGATTCTGATTGGTTAATAAGCAAAGGAACTGAAATTGAGCCAATCAAATGCAGCCTTTGAATGGCGCAAAAGTTTGAAGAGCTGCAAACGACTCTGCGGGAGGAAACAATGGCTGGCTTTTTTAGCAGGGTTTCTTCCGTGACCGCAATAACAGCAGAGAAGCTGCAAAACAGCTCTAAAAAGGAGAAACGGCTGTGAAAAGCACTGTTTTTTGGCTGTCTGTTTGGAAACAGTGGTGTCCAGAGAAGGGAATTACCGACGTAATTGGAATTACGAGTCCGTTGAATTCAACACTACACTGGAGTGATTTTACGCTGAGATAAACAAACAACAAACAAGGTGAAGATTACGAACTAGAAAGCCTGAAGGTAATGATTACAGCGTTTGATAGACACTTGACAAACAAGTATAGCCTTATAGCTATACATGTAGCATGTAATTGTTTAGCCGGTTTTTACAGCTAAAAAACACTTTAAAAACATTGAGAAATCTGTTGTTTTGATTCACCTACGTTGCGTTGCTTCTGCAAAATTAAGAAGCTATCTCACAATTTTTTCATGTATAATTATGATTTTTCTCGTGCAATTTGGAATAAATAAGCACTTGTAAATTTTTTCAAAGACCACAAATTGCACTCGCCCTACGGGCTCGTGCAATTTTGTGAGTCTTTGAAAAAATTTACTCATGCTTATTTATTCAAATTGCACTCAAAATCATGTGATTACCTATACAAAGTGGAGGTGAATAGCGGTGGATATTTGTCAAGCCGCGAAGCAGCAAGGTAAATTTCCACCAGTTTCACTGACACTTAGGTGAATAATTGTTTTAGTATATACCACACAAGCTGAATAACTAGCGGACCAGAACATTACTTTACGTGTGACAATATACCGACAGGCGGTCAGAAATTTTAAAATCTCATGCGCCGGCTGTTCGGAGGTATGTATTCACTTGTGTGGTATATACTAATACTTGATATTTGTTAATCTTTTAGTTTAATTTGTCAGTAAAGTCAATAGTCACAATTTTTTTAGGAATGGTTACCGGCATCAATTTTGATTGATGCCATTGTTATGCAAGCTTAACTTGAGCAACAAAGACAATTGTTTGGAGCCAAGAAACTACTGGTTATTCAATCTGGAATCGAATGTTTACATGTACCTTCATGAATCAGCCTTGGTTCAGCCGTCATTATCTGAGAACTTGCAAGTTACATGTTCACAAATTCGATTTTGTTTCACAATTTCTGTTTGTCCCCTGAGCTGCCTTTTCGTAGGTGAGCAACAATGAGGTGGGGTAGCCCTGAGAAGGAATAGTGGAGAAAACACTATGATACATCAAAGGCAAATCCAAACAATGTACACTGTACTAGTACTCAAAAGTAATTGTCATTAACTTTTTTTTTTATCCGGCTTTGTAGTTGAGCCTGTTGTTTAAGGCACTCTCCACTGACTCCATGTGCATTCTACTTACAACGATGACTTTGATGAACTTGGTCATAGAACAATGATATAATTTATTTAACAATTATTGGATGAGGTTTACCATCATAGCGAGAATTATCATGGCCAAGGTTTGTGTTATCTTCCAAAGCAGAAGGCAGAGGCAGATAACAATATTACGAGCCCAGTCCTGAGGTCTTCCAAGGGGTGGTTTGGTGTCGCTTTGTCCCTCATTTAAAATTCCATCTGTCGCCTATTAGGTTAGGGACAAATGCCACTGTCATAAAGAAAACATAGAGGAATGGAAAGTGAATCATCCAGACGGCAAACTGTCGCACCATTTCTGCTAATTGTTGGCTGTCTGGGTTTTAGGAGGTGATTGTCACCTGTGGATGGAGCCATGCTGCTTGTCGCTTCTACCCCTTGGAAGGCCTCAGTCCTTTTCCTTCTTATATTCCTGAGTGCTCTTAAGAAATTCCATACAGCCCTAGTTAAGAGAGTTTGTTTAAAGATCGATACTGTAAATTTTATCTTGGGGATCATACTGTATCTTGTATTCTCATCACCCATGATACCGATAGTTTGAACAAGAAGTGATTATTGTAAGAAGAAATGACAATAGATGCTGCTCACTATTGGAACTATTTATTATTGTGGCAAGTAATTTTTCCTCCTTTATCACTTGGTTTCAGTTCCGCAACTTCAAGATTGTATATCGACGTTATGCTGGACTTTACTTCTGTTTTTGTGTTGATGTGCATGATAATAACTTGTACTATTTAGAGGCCATTCACAACTTTGTGGAGGTGAGAACAGATCTGCATAGTCTTGGATAGGAAATTTGTTAAAAAGTGCCCACAGCTGGTACTGTAACAGTAGCCTGGGTGACAGGAGCTACTATAGAAAGGGGATGGAAGAGGCTTTCCTTTCCTTTCCCCTGTACACTCCTTACTTAATACTCCTTTCCAAAGTTTCCACCTCTTCCTTTCCCATTGGAATTCCTGCCGTGCAGGCTACTGTTATGTGCACATAACCATCTTTCCTATACAGTAGTGTAATGGAAGAAGGAGTAAAGAGGCCCTGCCAAGGAGGATCCCATGTCGCTTGTCTGAATTTTAAAATCTCCTGTGTCAGTGTTTAAATCGCTAATTGTCGGCCTTGATGCCACTGTCGGAATTTTGCCGGGAAAGATGTCGCCTGTGGGAATTTCATTTTCTGCTGCTGTTGCTACTTTTTGGGCCATGTCGCTTGTCGGAATTTACCCTGGCAGGGCCTCAGTAAAATTAATGAAAATGCAATTATATGAAGTGACTTTGAAAGAGCTAACAACAAATGAAAGACATCAACAAATTTGTATCAAAGGCACCAGTATCACTTTGTTATCGGTAAAAAAAACCCTGTAATTCTTGTCTCTTTGTACCTCAATGTACGAGTTGAAAGTTTTTTGTTCTGTGGATCCGATTTATTTTAGAAAGCAGTGACATTGATAAAGATGCCTTTTGAGCACTCAATTTGATAGGTGATCTTTACAAAATAATGTAACCTACAGTGATATCATTGAAACAGCCAAAAAAACATCATTTTCGTTACTGCGGTAGTTGTTATTTTTCACTTAAACATCAAGATTTAAACAAAGATATGTCTTACACTTTCAGGTCTTAAATGAATTCTTCCATAATGTCTGTGAACTTGACCTGGTGTTCAACTTTTACAAGGTAACATTGATCTCTTTTTGTTCCATTCCCTCATACAATGTACAGTATTTCCAAGCATGTTATTTTTTGCAAAATAGCAAACGTTTTCTTCAGTAGCTGTGGAGATCTTTTGCAAAGGAAATTCTCTCTTTAACAAAACATTACCGATTTTATATCATGTGTTTCACAGCCCAAGGTAGCTGTTGCATGCAAAAAATTTTTTACCTGAATTTAAATTTTACCCGTAACTTAGCCATATGGGCAGGGTTTTGCAAAAACTGCACAGTAAACTATGACTGTATCCGCTTCTTTTTTTTTTTAAAGGAATGTCTTTTATGGCTGAATACTCCCTGTAGACTCTTGTTGTCATTGGTGTTCTTGTGGTAGATAGTGGTGGGTACAGTTTGTTCACAAGTTTAAGGAGGCTTGGTTCAGTTTTTTGGCTTTGAGGTGTACAAAAGAAGACAAGCTTTGATTTCCTTGACACCACCACATCTTTTTTATGTACACTGTATGATGAAAGTTTGTTTTCTCATTGTTTTCCAAGCAACAGCTATTACCATAGTGACAGTAACATGTGGCCATTCATTTTTTGTGGCCATTAGTAATTTCTTGTGCTTTTTTAGGTATACTCTGTGGTAGATGAGATGTTTTTGGCTGGTGAAATCAGAGAGACAAGTCAGAGTAAAGTGCTAAAACAGCTTCAAATGCTGCAACAGTTAGAATGATGCTTCTCTACTGGCTGTAAATATTAGACATGAGAAATGAGGATGTATAGGCTAATCAAAATTTCTTCACCCATTTATTGTAATATTAACAGTTATCAGATCATAAGAACCTTCCTTTAGGTTTAGCTTTTTACAGGTCATTATTCAAAACTTTGATATTGAATTTAGAAATACAGTATTTTTTGTGCATCAGTGTTCCTGGACAAATGGTCTCGGCCAATGAAGTGAAGATCAGATGCACAAAACAGAAATCTGTCATTAGGGATCTGATCTCAGTTTAACAAAATGTCCCATGACATTGCCACAAAAAAAGTTATAGTAAGTGTTCGAAGAAGTAGTATGTTATAATAATTCTGCTTTGCATGTGCAAACTTCCTCCAAATTCAAATACTTTGTCAGTGGAAACATTTGTTTATTCAGTTTATTATCAAGAAACATTAATTTTTATTATTAATAATTTGTCAGACCTTTTTATCAATTGACCATTTTTGTGACAGTCTATCAGGGGGAAAAATTGACTGTTTGTAAATGGATGTTCAAAAGTGAGTACTATGGCTGGTTTTCATGAGATGTCATCAAAATTCTAAACACTTAAACTAATATTAATATTTTCTACTTACCGTGTGAGACAAATCTTCATGGACAACTTCCTAATGTATTGCTTTCATTTACAAGTACAGCACTTTGAAATAAAACCATAGACATCAGATCAAACCACAGACCACTCACAGTTCCTTTAATAATATTTTGCTCTGACAAAGGGATGGTGTTTGAATTGTCAGCTTTCCCCTCTGCAGAACTCGGATGTGTATCAAGCTTATGACAATGAAACTTACAAGGTATTATTTTAGTAGAAGGCCAAGAAAGAAATCTCTTGAGTTGAATCCTCAATGACTTTGATAGAAAAACAGCATATTGATATTACACTATAATTATACCACAGTAGCAAGATTCCCTGAGTACATGTACTTTTTTGCATTTTCCCACCTACAGTGTACTTCAGAAATGAGTGACATTGGTGGCCAGATTTATAGGGAACAAAAAATACAAAATGTGCTTATCTCTGAAGTAATGGTTTCCCCATTTCTTTAGCCATCATGTAAACACCCGCACGTTAACTGTTGTGTTTTGGTCTTTGATTTTTTAGTTATGCTCTCTAAATATAAAGCAACCAAGAAATGTTGCTAGATCTTGCTATTTCCATTTTGTATGCGACATCATTATAGCCTGTATTTGTCAGGGATGGTAATAATCAGAATTTGCTATACAGTAAGGTATGAAGTGAGGCTTTGCAAAGGATTAAAAAAAGGAATATCTTTGAACAAACCTCTGGCCATCACACAAATCAACTTGCATTTGTGACAACTACATGTAACTGCATGCATTTTTCTCTTGAAATATTTTTCAACTTATTCTTAACTGCAAAATGGTTTTTGGTCCATAAAAAGTACTGTCCTATACCATGCTGTAGACTTGTACCCAGTCATTAGTTATTTATAAGTGCAGTGAGAGGAAAGCTTAAAAGTGGTCTTGAATGAGCTGGACAGGGGATAAACAAGTTTTCCCAATTTTAGAGTTAGGCCTTTAAATCTCAAGATAACTACAGACCTATGTTTCTGAGAGAACAGCCAGTCTGTTGACCAAAGGAGAACAATTTTATGGGCAAATCAGACTCAAATTAGACTGAGAGTAGTCTCTAATTTCGGAGATGGGTTGTTGAGCGAGAAAAATGCACACATGAAATTGCAAGGAGACATGACACGAGGCATTGTGTTGTCTCCTTGTAATTTCGCGTGCGCATAAACTTCTCCCGTCCCACAATCCATTGCCGAAATTAGAGACTACTTGCAGTCGAGACTCAAATTATCAGTTATGTCACATCAGATGCCCAGGTTCAATGAATAGGCCTGTAATTTTTATAGAGCTATTCCTTGAATCAGTGTTTCTGATGTGTATTTGATAACTTGCTACTTGCCCGTTGTAATAATTTAATTATGCTACAAGTATGTGCTGCTAATTAGGGTTTGGTAATTTCTGTATTTAGTATTTCTAATAGCCTTGCAGTCATCTTGTTAATATTCCGTTGCACTAGATCTTTAGCGTCAGTTTTTCATCTTGTCATTAATGATTATGTAGTTGAGATCATCAGTTCTTTTTATGAAAAGCTTTCTTTGCATTAAACGTCTGTCCGCTATTATTACATCTCCATCCAGAGTTCTCCGATCATCTTCTACATTATACCTAAATCCTGTTAACTTTAAACTGAAGGCTGTTTCTGTCCCTGAACTCTGGAGCACTTCACCTGGTAGTAGCATTCGTTCATGAGACAATTTAAGTATTTTTAAATCTAAGCTCTGAGACCTATCATTTTTAAAACACCTATGTTCCTTAGTGATAGCCTGTTCCAGGCATTCAGATTGTGGGGAGTGGCGAAGGTCATCACAAGAATGAAAGATGTTGCGAGTGAGAAGGACAAACGAGGAGACTGGGCCCCTCTCCTCGTTTTTCCCGCTCGCAACATCTTTCATTCTCAGGGTGACCTTCAACACCCCCCACAATCTGAATGCCTGGAACAGGCTATCTTAGTTATTTTAATTTTCTTTAAGTATTAGTTTAGTTGTGCGTTTAATTCTTAACTTTTGTGAAGTGCCTATTGCAGGACTGGGTAGACACTATACAAAATAGTAATTATTATTATTATTATTAATATTGAATATGTGAATGATCATCGCAGTTATGAGCACTACTTAAGCAGTAGTGAAAACAAAGCCTGAAAAAATTTCAGGCTTGTAGGGGAACCCATGACCTCTGCAATACCAGTGCAATGCTCTACCAACTCATTCTCTCATTCTCATAATACATTCATCACTCACAGTTTAATTACAAACCAACAAAATGACTAGCTCCCAGTTGGCTTGTTACCTTGTTAATCTGCTGTTCAAATATAATTTATGATTTTCATAATTATTATTATTTCAAGGGGAATGTCTTTTGTCCAGATCAAAAGGGTATGAGAGGCCTCAGCTGAATTTGTTTAATAACTACAGTATTTTGTTAAGATATTACAGACAAAATTAAAAATCATGTTTCTTTGCAATGCCCATGTAATAACAAATGTATAAAGTTACATCATTTTTATAAAATAAAGTGTTAATTTTCCCATTTACATGACTACAATACCAATTTACAGGGAAACTTATTTTCCTGACAGGAATTATAGAAATAAAGAATTACAACAGCTGCTGCTATGATCTGCAAATGCTTGCACTATGTACAATTTGGACAAAAAGACAACAATATTTCTGTAATCAATCTTCAAGCATCGTAATCTAACCCCGATTAGTAACGCCTGTGAAGCAGTGCTGAATTCCATGTTTGTGTACCAGGATTTGAGTACGAGCTATGATTGGCCCAAAAGCCTTAAGTTGATGGGCCAATCACAGCATGTACTCAAATTCTGGTACACAAAACAAAGAATTTGGCACTGCCTTACAGACGTTACTTACCTGGGTTAGATATTAACTCTAACCTTGACAGGAAAAGACTTATCTTAAATTTACTATAATACAATAATTATGTCTAAGATAATATTGGCTACGATATACTTACAATATTATTTTTAAAAAAGTGGACAGCAGTGTGCTAGAAAAATGAAAACTGGTGGGCAATTTGTTGTCAAGTATATAACATGATTATGGAAGGTTTATAATCAATAAGCTGCTCTATTTCTGTTTGTGATGGATTTGATTTGTCACTGCAAAAAAAACTAGAGCCTTATTTCATACATGGCCAGCACACAACTATACTTTTGCTTGCATCAAAGTTTTTAGAATAGTTGACAACAGGGTTACAAGTGCCTCGCAATATAACTCAGTACTCAGAAAACTTGTGTTCAATGACTTGAACGTCACTGTTCACCTAAATTTCCCAACAAAGCCTTACAGGGGTTACTTCAAGCTGATCTGTAACACTCATTCAGTGCATTTTGGTGTGGTTACAATGTTTTAAGATCTTCAAACTCAAGGTCAATAAATAATATTAATCCAAAGTAAGGTCTAACTGCTCTTTTAAGAGTAAAGCCTGTGCTCTTTCAACAGACTTGCCATGAAAACGTGTTTTAGCTTACTATCAAACTTGACATTTCATTTGCACATTTGAAGTTCGAGGCCTGCAATGCACACTTTACTGATCAAATTGAGTTGTTCATGCTAAGATTTGAATGAAACTGTCACATAACATGGCAGAGTTAAGACTTCAATCTCACCCAACTGGAAAACAAACTTGTTCGACCTGGTTGCCACGTAAGAAATATACGCTAAAGTTCACTTTACAGTGTATGCACCTTTGAACTTCATGGCAAACAGCTTGCCATGTTTGATGGCAAACAGCTTGCCATGTTTGTTGAGTAGACACAACATGCCAAGTTTGATTCCAAAGTTTGTGTGCTTTCATAATGTGCCCCACAAGTAAATACAACACAAATTAATTAAAAGCACTGATCACTTTACACTAAGTACAGAGAATGCAGAAATGTGAAAGATTATCATATCAGTAAACTATATCTCCAACATTTAAAAAGTATCTACATGACAGTTCACCCATATTCATTAAATCTTCTGAGATAAGACTTCTCTTAGCTCCTGGTTAATAGCAGCTGGCATGGGAGGGGTCACACGGTGGAATTTGCATGGCGTTAGATTGGCACTTTGCTTTAACAGAGATGGTCCAGAATACACCACACAAGTGGGAGGGGTGTCTGCGGGCTCCATTGTGGCGGCAACTGAGATGTGACTGATATCCATTGGATCCGGTGCTGGTAATATGCTTGGACTGTGAGGTCGGTCATTGCAGTTTCTTAGCTCCTTTGCAGCTACCTATCATTGAATGTTAATCACACTCTTTGGTATAACATCTCAACACTTAACCAGGAGTTTCATTATAAGCCAGCAAACAGTGAAAATCGCCACCTATTTTGTCAGAATTTACCTCTTACCACGACCTACTATGTCCGTATTTTCACTCAATTTATTAAAAAAATTCATCAGGCTGTTGCCTACTTTAGTTAGCTCAGACGACTATTTCAAAACCCCTGCTTAACCCTTTTACTCCCAAGATCTGACAGCAAATTCTCCTGATCGATTATCATACATTTCTTTGTTAATTATTCCTGAGAATTTGGTGTTATATCAAGAGCTTAGCCACTGATTATTTTTGTAATTCTCAAAACCTCTCTGCTTGACAGCATATTAAAATTGTAAAGAGAATTTAAATGCTGGTCACCAAGCTGTTAAATAAGTAGTAATTAATATATTATAATATGTGGAACTACATTTAAAAATTCTTCAAACCATCCATCTTTGCTCAAATTCATTCCACAGAGTTGTACAATAAAACGAAGTTGTGTATAATAGATCGGTTTACAGCAAATTCAAGCGGCTCCAGATTGGAAGGTGGTGTCACATTAAAATTGAGTACTTAGCTGTAATTCCTGGGGGGGGGGGGGGGGGGGGGGGTACTCCCAAAAATGGCCTATATGGGGAGGCTCTGCCCAAAAGGGGTACCTTTTTCATGCTTCAGGTATGTGAAAAGGTAGGGATTTCACGAGTGGAAGTATATGAAAGGGTAGGGAAATCTGTCATTGAGGTATTAAAAGGGCATTTCATTAAAATATTTCCAAACACATACCTTATGACTGTACTTCCTGTTTTAGGTACATGAAAGGGGTACTATTTGTCAATGGGAGGTATACGAAAGCGGTACCCTGCATCACAAGTGCAGGTTGGGTGCTCAGGGACCTGGGGGCTGGTACCGCTAACCTGAACCCAGGTCAGTAAAACACTCCATAAGCCTGCCATACCTGCAACCAAGCCACAAGTCCTGCCCGCCACACCCAAGCCCCAAACTAATCACCCCTCACACTGAACTAGGAGAATAATAATAATAATAATAATAATAATAATAATAATAAATAACAATAATAACAATAATAAAACTAAAGGGAGGGGAGGGAGAGGAAATACTTGAAAACCTACAAGCTACAACACTTGTGAACATGAACACCATAAATCAGCCATTACAGACCACGTCTGTCAGAACAATCATATTATAATTGGGAAGCAAGTGAAATATTTGAGCAGGAAAGTGACAAGTTTAAGTGATGGATCAAGGAAAGCACATGTATTAGATTGAACACTCCTACCTTTCTCCCATATAGACACAAGTGATCTCCACCCCAAACCAGAGGGGAGGGGGCGTCTAGCGTCTACAGGGTGACTTTGCACGTTTATTGCAATAATTAACACCTTCAGAAGCCTATTTTAGGCTTCTGACACTTAATGTTTTTGAAGTTTTGATAAAGATGGCTGACAGTCATCGAAACTGTCAGCATCATTAAGATGTTAAGACTGGCTATGTTTTAAGAACATTTAAATCGACTAATGAATTTAACTAGCTTGATGAATTTCTTCAAGATTATGCCATTGTAAGACTAAGACTTTAATTCTTTGCTTTTTCATGTGTATATGTTGAGGTTCAATTTTATCCTTGGTTTAAAATTTTTCTCCCTTTGTTTTGGGTATGGTAATGTATGATAATGTATGATAATTAGTTTAAAACAGAGAAAAAAATTTAAATCAAGGGAAATTGAACCTCAACACATATTTGCACATCACTACCTTCAGAATATTTAAATTCCCTTGCTTGTATTTTAAACTAAGTCTGGTGGCATATTCTTGTTTTCAGTTTTGTATTTTGTCTACATTAGAGACCATACAAATACTCGGTATCACCTCCATCTTTAATTTCTAATGGACCGACATTTTCTAGTCACACAAAACAAAAATGTTGCAATACATTTAAGGTTTTCCTCACTTTTGTATAACAATACCGGTATGTTTCATTTGCTCACTTTACTACCATTTTCGAGCTACCGTGAAAGGCAAACTTTTTTCTGCGTTACAAGCTCAAAACATTCAAGTTTGTCTAGACAAACCGTCACTTTTTTTAGCATAAACATATCAAATTTTGACAGCTCCGCCTCAAATTTAGGTGGAGCTGTCAAAATTTGACATGTTTACGCTAAAAACCGTGACAGTTTGACTAGACAAACTTGAATGTTTTGAGTGTGTAACAACACAGAAAAATGTTTGCCTTTCACGGTAGCTCAAAAATGGTAGTAATAGAAAAATCATTTTTTCTGGTTGTATGAATTGTTCAAACATGTGTTTGCTATACTTACAGTGCTCTTAGAGCTTCCTTGATATTTGTTGCGTGGAGAGGATGAGAAGCATGTTGTCGCACCAGATGAATGCCTAGCATCAGATTCAATAACAAACCACTAATTAAATCTAACTTTGATAATAAAGTTACAATCAAATTATAAGTAATGTACTTGGATTGAATTACACTTTTAAGTAGTATGGCCCTGTTTTAGTTGCTGCCAATTAAAGAGGCTCCTTTGCAGCATGTTGTTTGTGTCGGTTCTATTCTCCCTCCCCACCAATGCCTGCTGAACCAAGCCGAACATTCAATTCCCATTGTGTCTGAGTATCCAATCAGAAGGGAGAGTTATAGAACTGACACAAACAATGGCAGTGAAGGAGGCTACAGGAAGTTAGCCACCAAAATTTAAAAGCTGCGATGTCATTGGTCAGTTCCTAGAATGGTATGTCTGGCTCAGTTCAACAAGACGGTGGCGAGGAGGAAAAATAGTACAGACATAAACAACAGCTGCGAAGGAGGCTACCAATTAAACTTTAAAGACATGGCATGAAAATCTAGTCGGATTTTAGAGCATTGGAAGACAACTACTGAAAGTTATACATCTGAAAAAAAGTGATTTGTTTTGTACAAACAGCCTTCTGATGACTTGTGCTCGCCATCACAGACCTAAAGAAGCAATAAATGACATGCAGTGAAAAGTCCAATGCAAATGAATGGAATCAACCCAAATAGATGTTTATGTTGGAGTACGGCTATGACCAATATTTGAAATAAATCCGTGGCAATATGCAAAAAGTAGGTGTGGATTCCAGTTGTTGTGGTTAAGTCAGGTGCTGTTTTTCTTTGAAAGCGATCAGAGATATACCTCAAAATGTCGCCGGGGAAATTTAATCCCTGGCAATTTAATAATTAATAGTGCAGTACAGAGTACTTCAGTCTTTGAATTTTTCCAGTCTCTAAACTAACTGTGAAAAACTTTTGAATTTTGAATATCAATTCCATGTATAAAACTCATCGACAAGTAGTTATTACCTTCTTCTGACCCTCCTCCGTCGGGTAGCAAATTGTTTGTCATTCGCTGGTGACTGAAACACATCACTGTCTGCAGGCGACAGTAAAATGGATGGGGAACCACATGGATCACCCGGTGATGGTACATATGACATGGTGTCAACAACCTTAACATGTTCAGTTTCATTTGACAGAAGAATTCTACTGTGACCAGGCTTAACTGTAAAAAAAAAAAAAAAAGAAATTAATTCAATCCCAAACTGATGTCAAAATCATGGATGAAAGTCTTGACAGAAATTCTCACTACTGGCAGTAAATACAAGGTACTGGTATCCCCATGAGCTTGAGAAAAACATTAATTTACCCATAAATAAAAATTAATATCCCCGGCCTGTAACCCACTCCTTACAGTGTTGAGCAAAGGTACCAAAAATGCTTCCAAAACTTTAACCTTGTTTAATTTTGGAGACGTTATGGGAGAAAAATGCATTTTAACAAAAAATGTTTTCAATTGATGAATCAGTAAAATAAAGTAATATGAAATTACAAGTTAAAAGTTTGTTTAAAAAGATATGTTTTAAGTTGGCACATACTAAAATTCAATTCATAGCACATGTGGGCAAGTTCTGTAAAAGAATCAAGAGTCAAAAAAACAAATTTACCCATTTGACTCAATGGTTTTGACGGCATCAGAGGTTTGATGGGTGTGGTAAACATCTGGGTAGATGCTGATACAAGACGAGGATGACTGATTCCCTGGGCATTTGTCACATCACTCATCAGTGCCCTCCTGCTTTCAAAATACAAAGTAACAGTTCAACACATGTAAGTCGGAATCAAAATCCTTCTGGAAATAACCCATCACAAGGCTGTTTTAACCCTGGATTCCCCTATATGTGGGCACCAGTAGCATGCCAGGTTGATTACTGAGATCTGAAACCAGGATATTTTTTTATTTGGGCCAATACTTACATTATTTACCTCCCCTCCCAAAACAATGGTTACATCCCCTCCCCCCTCCCCACCACCCCCACCCTGCAAAACATTTACAGTATGAAGAAGTGCCACTACCTTTTAGTTGCAGGTGATCCTAAAATGGCATTGGAATCCAATGGTCGACGCTTGTTGTAGAGCCTCATGCTCATTCTTTGACTGTTGCGAGATACAAAATTTTCCAGCTCAAAGTCACCTGTAAAGTTTAAAACCAAATAAATGTTATTTTTAGTTTTAGTTAGCCAATGATCAATAAGATAATTCAAATATATTTCAACTGAATTGCCACTTAATTTTGTTCAACAGCACTTACAGTGTAACATTAATAAATACATGCAAATAACAACATTAATAGTATTGCATTATTTTGAAAAAAATAACCAAACAAATATAGTCAGTAAGTAAATCAACTAAGGTGCTTGCAAAGTAAATAAACTTTTACAACCTTTTTTGTCCAGAAGATTGTCCTCAAGACTGTATTTATCCTTGCTTCTCATCAGTTCAGCTTTTACACTTTTTGAGCGTCTGTGTGGATGAACTCCAGGTGTTTTGGTTGAAGAGGTTTTGAACTTGCTCAAACTTTGACCCAAACCAGACACAAACCCTGATAAAAAAAAAACACAGAAAACCTTATTGGGAGTGGGTACTGTACATTCTGTCAATTACACCTTGAATCAGTATAACATTGTTTTCGATGTCACCTTGAATTTAATGGCCACAAATCTACAATATTACCTGTATACACTGTAGATTTGAAATTAATTTCACATGTACATGTATTAATTGCATGGTTTGAACTATCAGTATCAACTTGTAGCGACAGATGGGGCAGAACTGTCATTAAAGCCCATAACCAGTAACACCATTATTGTTGTAAAGAGTAGGGGACATGTTAGTTCCTGGTACTTTGGTCCACTCTCTCAGTCACACACTCACAATAATATTAGTGTCCCCTATTAGTGCACCGGATGGCCAGCTAGATTGATTGATTGATTGACTGATTGATTGATTGATTGATTGATTGATTGGTTGGTTTGTTGGTTGGTTGGTTGTTGGTTGGTTGGCAGATTGTTATGAAAAAGGAATGAACCCTTGTGCAACCCTAATGTTAAAAATGAAAAAAAAAATTAAACCAATTTATTATGGGTGTGAAGGTGTAGCTCAGTGTAACATGTGGCTTGAAACTTGAAAACAAAAGTTTGTATCATTGTATTAGTAAGACATACCGGAGAGAGATCCAGTTCTAGTTCTTTGTCGTGACTGCCTCTTACCACCTCTCCTCAGGTTATTATCATTATCAAGTTCATCACCTGATGACATCAATCCATCAACTAACTCATCTCCAATCAACTTTGCACGTTCATAGATATCCTCAGTAACTAAACCAATTTTATCAGCATTCCTCAAAAGAATATCAACAACAGCTGTCTGCTCTTTCAGTTGCTTTTCCGAGGCAGCAGTATTTCCTTCCTTCTTTGTGCTGTTCATTAGGTTCGGAGTGAGAACAATTGCTAGGTTAGAGGTACCCATTTTGCTCTGTTGAGAGCAAGATGCTACTTTAGCAAGAAACCTCATCATGAACTGTAATGTGGTAAGGTGTGCAATGGGCAGGAGAAGACACAGATGTAAAACAGCTTCAGTCTGATCACCCTCATCTTCCAGACGCTGGCTTTTAATGAAGCAGTCATGAAGGTGACTTGTTAACAGTGGTTCCGGCAGCTGCCTAAAGAACTGTTTCACCAAGCTTGCAACATCATGGGGTTGAACGTTTTGGATTTCTTCACCAAGTTCAGCTTTTTGCTGAAAGGAAAGGAGTAGCTGTCAATTTTCAGTTGCATGTTAGACAAAGTTGTTAGCCTTTGCTAAAATTAAGACAGGTTAATCTGAGCTGAACTGCTTGCCTACATGTATTATTAATGTTACCTTGAGTATTTTCTGACGTTGAATTGAACCAGACTTTCTGAACAGTCCCTCAGTTGACAAATGTTGCTGTAGGAAGTTTGCAGAATCCACCAAGAATCTATGAGAAAAATTAAGGATCTATGAAAACTTTATTGTGACTGTGCTCCTCTCAAAGAGAAAAATGAAAAATTTGGGACTTTTGTTCCTGGAATTCTCATTAATTTAATTTTAAACGAGATGACTCTCCTTCAATGTGTATTACCTTCAACTTCAGGGCTGTGGTCTAGCAGTGCCTGGTGGACCCTGGCAACTTACTTTTGCCTTTGAGGAAATTATCTTAATTAGTTTTTGCACAAAAATACCATGCTGGGCAACCCAAATTTCAAAGGTTGAGAGTTTTGACCTCTCAAAAATTTCTTAGAGCACAGCCTTGAATAGCCTGCGTCACAGACGTAACAAAACCCCGGTTAGTAACGTCTGCGAAGCAGTGCCAAATTCCTTGTTCTGTACCAGAATTTGAGTATGCGTTATGATTGGCTCGTTAACAAAAGCCTTTTGTTGACGAGCCAATCATAACGCGTACTCAAATTCTGGTACAGAACAAGGAATTTGGCGCTGCTTCGCAGTCGTTACTAACCGGGGTTTTGTTACGTCTGCGACGCAGGCTAAGCCTTGAACTTTACCCTTAAAGTCACAAAATTTATCCTGACAAAATTTAGTTTCTTTAGTACTTACTTGGGCACACTGCAGTAGAAATCTTCTGCCACATTAACAGATGTCACTTTTTCTAGGTACACACCAAATACCCCACTTTTGTTGTTGTCCACAGAAGGCTGAAACATAGAAAGAATGATGTTCTTAGCAGAAGGTTGTGTAATATGGAGTATTTTTGTACCAGTAATAATATTAATAATAATCATCATCATCATCAACTTTATTTAAAGAGGGTAACAGCTTACGCTGATAAACTAGTAAATAAATCACTTGAAACAGCATTTTGGAGGCCCTGCCAGGGGTGGGGGGAGGGTCCTGTTTCACTTGTCTGAATTTTAAAATCTCCCATGTTAGTCTTTCAATCTTATATGGGCTATATAGGTATGTGGGGCCCCAAAGGATATGGTTTTTTTGGCCATTTTGGTCTGAAATAGGTTATATGGTTTGTGCACTATAGTCTTGCCAAGGGCTTCTGCGCCGAAAGAAAGGCTCCAAAAGGGAGTATGGGTAAATATTTATGCCAGTTGATTTGACTTGTCATGCCATGTACATGTATCCTTTAGTTGGCTGTTTTGTTCTTGTGTTCAAATCATGTGCTGGTCACATGGTTAAGCTTATTACACAGAGAATGTACTGTAAAATGATCCAGCCTAAAGAACTCCCATGAGCAAATTACATACAGGTCTACATCAAATAAATACGATTCTTGGCCTTTAACTTAAAACAGTCGCCAATTAAACTTTTCACTTCTCACAAAGTCGGAGTCTTAGACCAGTGTACGTATTTGAGGAAATTACATGTACAAGCCATAATTTTCATCAAAGGCTATCACAGATCGTGAAAACAGTCTACTCAGTCAACAAAGATTCCTAGGAAATAAATTTGATACTATCGAAGAAGAAAAGCTCTTGGAAGCTATTCTTTTCTGTTTTCCACGCCGTTCGTGATCTGCAGTTAGACATATATAAACTTGTTACTAGTACATGCTCTAGTTCTGATCTAAAATGAAGTGGAGGTGTAGCCTTTCTAACTACAATCTTATCACGTCGGTCAAACGCGGCCCTCTTATTTTCAAAGCAGGGCGCTTTGCATTCAAAGCAGCGTCAGAAGTTTATGAAACACAGTGACAATTTGAAATAACTGTAAGCTTACTGGAAAGAGATTAACAAAGAAATATGTTAGCTTACTTGAATTTTACTGCCTTTCTGCTTTGGGACTTTGATCCCCAGTGTCTTGAGATAACGCCTTACAACAAATCGAACATTGTCTTTAAAATCGATGGCAGATAAGTCCTTCATTCTAACTTGGTACGTATTTCCAAAGGGCGATTCCTCGTACAAGCGATCGCAAAATTCGAATACTGTGCCCAACCGTTCAGGAATCTGATTGGCCAAGGAAACGATTAACGAGGTTGAAACGAAGTTAAACGAACTTTCGCCGAAGAGTTACGAAGAATCCCGAATGATATTGACATCTGAACGTGACCGGATGGACAACCGGATATGCGTTGCAGTGTGGAATATCGAGCTGTCTGAGCTTTTCCTAAGAAGGACAGCAAACTTTAAAATTTCCTGTAAGAAGATATGCATAAGCCTCTGTGTTGACGCGTGTATGAGAGATGAGTGACAAATCTCGTTCATCGCAGGCGATTGGGGAGTATACCAACAAGGATATCCTAATTTGCTGCAGTTATTTCTGGCAAAGCTTAGCTGAAGCTCTATTTTAGCTCGCGTTTTCTTGGATTCCTCCACTTCAAGGAGGTGAGCACACGACAGTGACAAATGTTTATGTTATATCAAACTCAACCTAAACGTTATACTAAGTCACGAAATTTGCACGAAGCCACCGACTTTTTAAAGTAAGTTTTTTTAAAAGGTTTGTTGTGTTTCAGTGTTCCGTTCAAGCACAAGATGTATCTGGCCAACTGCGAATTATGAATTCAGTGTGCATATTATGTTTATGTTGACAAGCCAAATAATATGCCAGCTGTTACTGAAGTGATGTTAAAATGCTTTTTGTGATAGTGAAAGGTCGGACAAGGAAATGAAGCCGACAGCGAGCGAACATAAACCTAATGGCAGTGACGATGCGGATTTTGTTATGTCTGAGGAAGACAATGGAAACCGCCTTCTCGCCGCTTCGGTGGACAAGCTCGTGGACTTCTGCGCAGAAGAATTCGGTAAGATTGTAGTATCTCTCATATTTTTACAAGGTACAAGTTTATTGATTTATTTTTTGCAAGGCATTGTTTACTTTTCACAGCCGAATGTTCCTTTTCAATAACGATAGATAAAAGCCATTGTTATTGAATTTGTCTCCCGTCTCCCTGTTAACACATGGTCCATTATTCTAATATTGAATTCAGTATTGTTCTCGTGTTTCCATTCTTTTAACTTTTAAAATAATAGAAAAACACAGAGAATACACGCAGTGTAAGCTGAATAATTGTTTTACGCCTAAGTTGTGTTTGTGTATTTTAGGCCCGTTTCAAACGTCGAACTTCTCATGTGCCGAATGTTTAAACCCAGTTACATTAATTAATATCAAGGATATCACCAATTTTGACCGTCTGGCACTTCATAAATCCTGCTAATATGAGGATGCGAATATAAAAGGAATTTTTTGGAAGGAAAAACTTGAGATATTTTTGTAAACTTTCCAGAAATATGTTGGGTGATGTTCTTGCATTCGGTTATTTACAAGACAGATGTATGCAATACATGGAGAATAGATTGATTGATGAATTGACAGATACGGTCTTCATATTTATGTTCTGTTGAAAAATTGTTTGAACATCTTTCTGTGTTCTTTGCCCTTAAACTTGTATGTTGATCATGTGGGGAAATTTTCATCAAGAAATTGCGCACACTTTCAGTATACCAGCAATTTTTTTTTCTTGGGCCAGCTTAGATTAATAGAAACTATAAAAACAAACTTGCACGTTATTTTGATGCTTTAGCTTTAGGGGAGGTAGTCACGTACAAAAAATTACTTGAACTTTTCAGATTGAATTACTGTCAGTTGAGGGGCAATTTTTAATTACAAGTGTGTAAAGTAGTTGTGGAAAAATGCTTTGGTTTTTCTATGCTACATGTATGCATTTTGCTTGTACTGGCTTTAAGTTCTGATTACCGGCAATTTAGCGGTAGTTCTTGCATTAGTTACATCTGTTGTAATAGAATAATGACATCATTTGATATTGGTTTGATAAACACCCCTTTGTTATGCAGTATCTATGTCATGCTGTTTGTCATAAAGTAATCCCATGCATCTTGAAATAAGGGTGAAAAGATGAGATCAAAAATCAATATTTATGGTGCCAATGTCACCTAGCTAATACATGTGGGTTAATCTGGATTTTATTCCCAAAAATCCAGTCCTAACTGGAAGTTTGAAGGAATGGTATTTGAGGAATGGCAAAAACGGGTATCAAAATAACACTAAAAATGGATTAAATTAATTGATTTATGTGCCAGTAGCACGTACAGTGTGGGTTGCTGACTGGGATACGTTTTATGATTTTATGATATGAAAAGGCTGAACTGGGGTGAACATGTACTGTGAAGTGAAACTTAACAGAGCAAGGAAACAATGAAATTCAAGAAATATTATTTCAGCTATGTCATCAAATACACTGTGACATCAAGTACACTGCACAGGAATTGATCCCAGACTTTCTCAACAGGGGGTAAATACCATCACCACTGCATTATCCCCATCCTTCCATCATCTATCATTTCTTTTTATAAGAATTGTGTCTTACAGGAATCGCTAAAGCTGCAGTTTTGGGCAAATAATTCTACAAGAAATAAATTCATTTCTTGAGGCAGCTTTAGTTCATCTGTTCTGACTTGCAGAATGAATCAGAGTTAAATCAAAAGTGTTCTGAGCCAACTGATTGATATCATACTGCTATGGATTTGTGCATCAGGAATACTTACACAGCTTTGTGTTCTTGGAATCCCTACTAATTAAGAGGTACAAACCTCGGCTGAATTATGGCATCAAAGCTGCTAATAGAGAACTTGTGTTGTTTTAGCTTTAATTTTAATTTTGGTAGCTTGCATTTTTGTTATACTTCCCTTACATTTTTTCTGCATTCTTGTTGTAATAAGTAATGTGTCTCACACCTTTCTAGCTGGCTCTCCTTATAAGTTTAATGCTGTACCATCTTTGTCATATGTTTGATAATGGTCTTGTAATAAAAACCAAAATACCCAGGGGGTACTCCTATAAATTTTGGATAGGTGTGTGCCGCAAAGGGTCTTAAACCCTGACCCTATTTAAGGATGAAGCAAACGAAAATTGATACCCTATCTAAGGCCCAAACCTGAAAAAAACCGGAAAGAATCGCCATGAAACAAAAGCCAGATTTGGAAGGCTAAAAGGGAACGATCCAAACAACAGCTTACCGCCACAGAAAAACACAAAATTTATCATTTTTTTTTTTTCGTTTAGCTGGGTATTTTTTAGCTGATACAATTTAGGCACCTTATGTAAGGATCACACAGGGAACACTACCAATTGTGACCCTCCACGGGAAAACGTACACTAACGATCATCCGTTAAACGTTAGAAAACTAACGGTTAGTTAACGAATTGCTAACGGCTTTGAAGTCCTACTAACGCTTAGTACTACCATTCTAACGCTTGGCCCTGACCTTCTAACGATTTGTCCTAACGCTCTAACGGTTTGTTCTAACGTTCTAACGGTTTGTTCTAATGCTCTAACGGTTTGTGCTAACGCTCCAACGGTTTGTGCTAACGTTCTGACGGTTTGTCGTAAAGTTCTAGCGGCTGATCTCCAGTTCTAAAGGATCATAAGTTGTGAACGATGTATATAAGAATTGCGGATGAAATGAATCGAAGAATGATCATTGCGGTTTTTTTTAACGGTTCGTTTTAAGACGCTTGTGCGGTCACGTATTACTTATCTCTTTCCTTTTAACGAAGTCTTCAGTTAAGTGGTCGATCGAAACAAGGAAGCATGGTGCTGCCAAATTCCTTTTGCAACGGCTAAGACTGAGAGCATTCAATGAGGCCTTCCAAGGAGTAGAAGCGACTGCGAAAACATTTGTGAATCTTCTCCAAAACACCGACAACTGGCAGAAATTTTCCGAAAAAGCAAAGTTTGTGACAGTTACAATTCTCTCGCTTTCAAGCGAGAGACGGAGTCGTAAATTAAACGTGCGACAAAGCGACACCAGACGATCACACTGTCTTCAATTCACTGTGAAGCCGACAGCGTCTTTTGTTGATGTTTGGCAGTTGTCTAAATCCCATACTCTGCTAGTTTCAAAAATGACATAAGCGGATCTTTTCAGTTTGGTGGAAAATTGACACTCATTTTTCAGACAAACAACCTTATGCAAATTTTTATTGAAATTTGATCCACTGGGAATGAAGAGCATACGTGATAAGCATTGCGTGACGACCCAAAAAAGATGAATGTTCGTATGTGTGGAATACCTGATACCTGTGGTATCCCACACTATTGCTATCGACTCTGTAAAAAAAGCTAGCTAACATAATACCCGAAGCTGTTCGACTGAGAGCGACGAAATTTGACTGGAAACTCCGATAGCGACCATTCAAAAGCGGTCAGACAAAATTAATATTGGCGACGCTTGACTGATTACAGCCGATAACACGAGATCTAGAGAGAGATAAACTACGTTCTTACGAAATTTTTCGCTCCATCTGATGGAAGGATTTTACAAAATATAAACTTATTTTAATTTTCATTGAAAGTCAAATACAATTGTCGTCGAGTTCTTCAACAGACGCCTTGATTTAGGGAACGGAAGGCGCCCAGAAAGCGATGGGAAATATTTTTTTATCGGCGGCATGTCACGTGCTAGGCAACGAGAGCGGTCGTATTTTATTTTTGGCGCAATGATTCGGCCGATATTTCAGAGCAAAGTTTCGAGATTTCTTTGCCAGTTTGGAAGAAAACTTTGTTTTACCTTTTTGCTACAATGTTAACATTAACTAATAGCGCTTACTCCTGAGGCGAATTCAAAAGAGAGAGAACAAACAAAGAGAACAAAAACAAAACATCGAGCTCTCTTAAGCGTCTTTCGAGTTTCGTTCATCAGAAACTGTGGAGCGTTGGAAATAAAAGGTTTGGACTTTCTGATTTATGTATGTCAAACCGCATGTTCGTAAAGATTACATCAATTGACGGTCGAAAAATGATCCTCATCTTTTCGCAAATATCGTTTTTATTTAGCTGACGTGTGTTCTTCAGATACGGCTACACTCTAACGGGAAAGGTTCAGATGCTAACACGGTTGAATAACGCCACTAACGGATATGACTAACGCTCTAACAGGCAAGGATCAGGTGCTAACGGTTTGACTAACGTCACTAACGGAAATGACTAACGCTCTAACGGGCAAGGATCAGCTGCTAACGGTTTGACTAACGCTACTAATGGTTTTCATCAATGTTTCTAACGGATGACTAACGGATAGCTAACGTTTTAGACCGTTTAACGGAAGGTCGTTAGTGTACGTTTTCCTGTGGAGGGTCACAATTACATCTTGGCATGTCACGCTAGTAACCATTAATGTTCCATATTTTCAAATTTTGTATATCTTTAAATGTAACCGTTATTGTTGTCAGTTGCCTGATGATTGCTTCGTGAGAAGCATGAAACTCGGAGTAGCAAATAAATGTGTTTGAACTAGTCCAACTCCACAATTTTATATACATATAACCAGCGTAAGAGTGGTTCATGTTGAATGGCAAACCTGAACATTATTAATGTGCTTTACAACAAAGACGATTGCCTTACAAAGAACATTAGAAGTTTAGACATGAACTTCCTTGAACATGCAGTTACTTGATGTTTTTCTCATATTTTGTATTACTGTTTTTGTTAATTGATACAATATACTGTCTAGATGCTACAGTTCCATTTTTACCATATTTTATTCTAAATTTTGGAAAACCTCTTTTAAGTGGTCAACCTCCATTAAGCAGTCAGTTGGCTCTTTCCTGAGGGTGACCGCTTAATAGAGGTTTGACTGTATTTGCATTGTTTTGTCTTTCATTACAGGTGGAAATGTACAAAACTCGACAACAGAGCCATTTCTTTCTAATTGCGTGTTCATGACACACAAATGGTTTCTGTCTTCAGAAGAACTTTTTAAGAAGTTTGTGCAACGGTATCCTTGTTAAAAACCACATTCATAATTATTACAAATGTCTTGATTTTTATTTGCCTGGAAGTTGTGCTAGATGTCATCAGCATCCGGACAAAATTTCACTCTCTAATTCTCAAACTTTCTCACAGCATTAAGTACACTGTATGTAATTTTTATTTGATTCACAATAAAATCTGAGTAGCTGTCATTGAACTTTTACTTTCTTGACTATTGTAAGATACTCTGAATGTTCAGTCTCTAGTGATGAGCAGACAAGAAAATGCAAGGCGAGCATATGTTCAGCTGTTGGGTATGTAGACTGAAAATACGTTTGATTTGTGCATTGTACATGTAGCTAATATTTTCTATGAAAATAAATAAATGAACAAATTTAAAAAAACATAGATAACAGTATTGGTAAAAATGGAAGTTCAGACCATGTGCCCATCATGTGGAGGAATCCTTCTAGCTAATGAACTCGGGGGGGGGGGGGGCTCTGCCCAAAAGGGGTACCTTTTTCACCCTTCAGGTATATGAATTAGGAACAACAAAATGCAAGTATAAGCATCGAGTCAATTGGCAACATTTGTGTCCAAATTAGCAAAAACCGGTGGTATTCCATCTTGTGTGCACTTAAATTGTGATCATGGTTTTTCAGCTTTTACTGGGTACCAGCCTACCCAGCAGGGGTAGGCATGAACGGAACTCCTAGGTCCCATGCAAGGTGCCCTCCCTACCCTCATTACTCCAACTCTGTGATCCTTGACTCCTATCTTGTAACTAGTTGCTTTAAGTTAATATACCTCACCATTTGTCATGCAGTGTTCTGGGTCAAGCAGGTCACTGAATCAGAAATTGCCTTCAAATCATTCAAAATCCAGTTGAAGTACAGTATAGGGACAGATTTTATGTAACTTACCAATAATCCACCACTTTGCCACTAGACTCCGGTTCACATTGAAAGCTCATGTAAGTTTCAACATATAGCTTTTTTGCATTGTGTTACATTATGTCTTCAGGTTTTGGATATCAAGATATGGGTATGACTTCAAAAAAGATGTGGAACTGGCCTCTTTATTGAAAGAATTTCATGGAAAAGTGGACTGTGAAGAGGAGAGATCAGTCATTCATGTGTCTAATATGTGAGTCAGTGTTGTGATTGTCTTCTGCTGTGTATAGTAATTGGACCTTCACCCGCTTAGATGGCCCATTGTATCCTTTACATTGTAAGTTTATATTGTAAGTTACACTAGAATTTTGATTGATGTTCCTAACAACACTTGGTTGCCATGGCAACTTCACATGTCATCAAAAAGATTTCATATCAAAATGTGTCTTGAGTAGAAAAAAATAAATTGCCATGAACAGCTTCTAAAAGCCTTGACCTCCCAAAGGTTGAGCCATGAAGAATTTTAACCCCCGCCCTTTGTATAGAGCCGGGGGGGAGGGGGGGGGTACTCCCTATAATGGCCGGGGAGGTTCTGCCCGAAAGGGGTACTGTTTTCATGCTTCAGGTATATAAAAGGCTAGCCGTAAGGGTTTTCACGAGTCGAAGTATTATGAAAGGGTAGGGAAATCTGTCATTGAGCTATTTAAAAGGGCCTTTCATTAAAATATTTTGAACACACATACCTTACTGTTACTTACAACTGTACCTTACGTGTACTGTTGAACACTACATGAAAATGACAAGAAGACTTCCTGTTGTAGGTATACGAAAGGGGTACCTTTTCTGTCAAAAATGGTATATAAAGGGGTAAGGGGTAATTCCCAATCTGGAGGACAAACAATGGTTGTTCTCTTTCCTGAAATAAACAAACCTTTCAAATGCAAAACAATCTTATTGTTTTGTCATCCAAATTGGGAATCAACTTCAAGAGGTCTAGAACTGAAGTACACTGGTTGAAGGTGTTGTGTTGCTTACATAGTTGATGATAAATTATTACTGTTGCATTCTGGTGCAGAGGTGCTGAGCTGATGCGAAACCGTACCCTGAGTACAGTTACAAGTGGTGAACAGACTCCTTCAGTTGACAGGAAAAGTTCTTTGGCATTTAGGGACATATCAGCTTCTACGATTGCAGAACAGCTTACTTTTCTTGAATACAGAATGCTCCGTAGGATTCCAGTAAGTAGTTAAATTACCTTTGTTAAGTAAATAATAATAATTTAACTGGAGCATTTGGATATGACAAGTAAATCTGTAGTTACTTTTAAATTAGACTCCTGCTATTTTAAACACCTAGGGAAAAAACAGGACTTACAATGACCTGTCAGTGGTACATTGTAGAGCGACAATGGTATACGAATGTAACTGTGGTTGGTCATCACTGAATGATTATTATTCTAGCCTTTGTATAGTGATTTTTGTTACACATATTAATGTAAAACTGCTAAAAACTTCCAGTTGCCAAAAAAAACCGGTGAAAAAATTAAAATGAGGTAAAACAATAGAGCAAGTCGCTCACAGCAGGAAATTGAGTGTATTTCAGATCTGCATCAGTGCAGAGGTAAGCTTTGGTGTGCTTCTTATTTGGGTTTAAGTTGCTTGCATAATCAGTGTTTTCTGTGAAGCACAATGTCTCATGGAAACGTAAAGCAAGCTTGATCAGCTTAAACTCAATTTCTTATGTCAATGTAACTGAATTCAATGTAGATTTGTACATTTAAACTTGAATTTGCATTGATAACTGTCAATCTTTTTAGCATTTTCTTTCCTTTTGATGCAAAAGTTGAGTGCAGACTTAAATTTTCGGCTATCAAAACACTTTGATTTACCCCTCAGAAAGCTGGAAATCCCATTGCTGAGGACTGAAATTTCAAAATTTCATAGGGAAGCATGTACATATCTGATCATTAAAAAGTGTCTTGCGGCAGGCCTAGTAACTGTAAATTGTTGTGAACAGAATTGAAAATAGAAGAGATTCTACTCAAGATACTGACTTCTTTTAGCTAAACAGTGTTTGACCAGTTTTATATTAGAGTATAAAATGATTTTAATTTGTTGCATACTTGCAGTTCTCAGAGTGGAAGACCTATGTTTCCAGTGGCAAGTTAAAAGATACAACTTATCTTGAAAGATATGTGGCATTGTTTAATGGTGTGTCACGGTGGGTGCAGGCTATGGTATTAAACTGTGTTACACCTCAGGAAAGAGCCTCCTGCATCGAAAAGTTTCAGCAAACAGCTAGAGTAAGTAGATGGGTCTTAAAAGTTAGTAATATTATTTTATGGCATTATTATGGTGGCACATAATTTTATTAAGTATAATTATGTTGTGGTTCAGTTTCATCCTTGGTTTAAATTTTTTCTCCCTTTGTTTTAAACTAATTATCATACATTACCATGCATTAACATACATTACCATACCCAATAACAAAGGGAGACAAAATTTAAACCAAGGGTAAAATTCAACCACAGCATATACATCCTATAATCATCAATCTCAAGCCATGTGAATATTTTTCAGAATTTAATAATTAAGTACATGTAGCATTTGCTAAAAGCAAAGGTTCTAGCGTACTTGTAAATTCTAAAGATTATTGTATGTTTTAAGTAGGATAGTTTCCCCTATTAGTAAGCCTATTATAGTCTAGCTAGAAGATTCACCTTGAAATAAAGTTACTGTTAAAGTATTATTATTACTGTATATTTCTTATTTTATAGTAGCACGAGTCATTTATCGCTATTCAGCTTGGAACTTTCTTGGCCTCTAAAATGCATAATGATTATTGGACAGCATGCACAGTCATTTTAATATGCCTTTTTTTAATATGTTTCTCTCATAGCATTTAAAAGAACTGCAGAATTTCAATGGCCTGATGGCGGTAGCAGGAGGATTAACAAATTCAGCAATATCAAGATTGCATCAAACTCAGGAGCTTCTCACACCAGATTGTAAAGAGGTACTAAGTACAATTACAATACATGCAAGTTATCAAATTGTGGCATTGATTTCAGTCACCTGAAACATCCTGTACCTCCTCCGACCAGTTTTATGGCAAATTTACCAAAAGGTAGGGTTAGAGAGGGTTTGGAATGCTCACTACTGTAATCTGGAGTTTGCATAGTAAATTCCAAATTTGAAAAGAAAGCAAAATTTTTAATTTTGATCCTCAAGCAATTTCAAAGGACATTCTGGAAATTATAATATATAGTACTGTACCACACGAGGATAACGAAAAAGGATTCCAAATTTCACTTGAAGTAATACAAAATTTTGATAAGTACTTTAGGTCATGAGGGGACGCACAGGGTTTCTACTGTAAGTACTGCAGAGAAATGCTAGGAAATTTTCCTAGCATTCCTTACATACTCTCACTAGGGTTCTTCGCCTTGTGGCCAGGAAAGGTGTCATAATCTGTTTGAATGTCATGGACAATGTTATTAAATAAAAAATAAACCAGAAAGGGCTGACGGAATATGAGACAAATTAAATTGAAGTTACGATCAGTTAAACACTTGCTTTAAAATTAAATACAGTGTGTTCGGTGGAGTCATTCCCAACGCTCTTTAATGATGGCAGACTCCGCTGACACCAATAATCTGGAACGAAAGCGGGTCATTAGATCACATCCAAACACGCTTTAAGAGAGACTTAAGCAGCAAAAAGAATGGAAGAAAAAAATACGTACTCCCCAATAAACTGGTATTAACGAAAGGAGGAAAATATTAACACCACAGTCACAGAGCAGAACAAAGCGATGACAAAAACACAGCCATTACTAAAGTTAAGCAATCAATCTCAGGTGATGCATAGCTCTCTTAGAAGCAACAGTGCTAAAAAAAATCGAAAGACTGTAAATAGCCGTGATACAAACACAACATCTTGCTCCAAAAACAAATGGCCGGGCCCGGCAATATAAATATTACAAGATAAAGATTATTACACAGCTCAAAACTGTATCCTTACAAAGATATCGAGACTGGCTGATGAGCTAAACCAAATTGAGATAAAATACCTCAAAGGGCGTAAAAGCCACAGTCGCTAGACGAAAACATTACACGGGTTCCAACAATCTGGCGTTGATAACCCGAAACGTCCTTTGAGGTCAAAACACAAAGTATGCCACATTCAAGCATATGGCTCCTTTTAGTTACTAACATGCAAATCCTCTGAATCATCATGTTAACCTGCTGAAAACATGCAAGTAGCTAAATTGGTCAAAAGACCGAAATAGAGGGGGCAAACATGTTTAAATTTAGGATAAATTGTTCAATTACACTAATAGTAGCAGCCAGGATAATTGCTCCCCATGCAGTGAAATAAGTATTTTTGGTTACAGTCCACTACCTTAAAGTGAGACAAATTATTATTATAACTTGCATAATATTCTTATCTCTTGGTTACACCATATTCCTGTTCGGATGGACAAAACATTAAGTTGCATGATAAGTTCTTTTGTGTTACATTGAACTGTATGAGGTGTGTCACCCGCCAGTCCAGATGAACAAAACATTAAGCTGCATGATAAGTTCTTTCATGTTACATCGAACTGTGTGAGGTGTGTCACTCGCCAGTTCTGATGGACAAAACATTAAGCAACATGATAAGTTCTTTTGTGTTACATCGAACTGAATGAGGTGTGTCACCCGCTAGTTCTGATGGACAAAACATTAAGCTGCATAATTAGTTCTTTTGTGTTACATTGAACTGTATGAGGTGTGTCACCCGCCAGTTCGGATAGACAAAACATTAAGTTGCATGATTAGTTCTTTAGGATTTCGAGCTACCCGGGGACGACCACATAGTTTTAGAACAACCTTGCTTGTTTCTCCTTCAATTACAACTTCTTCTTCGATACAACTTAATTCTAAGCCGTTCAAGAAATTCTTCAATCGAGCAAGTGTTCCATCCTTATGAAGTATGAGCATAGGACTTATGGCACAAACACGGTGGTTTAGTATATACCAGTTTTTGTCCAACGAGAGATTAGAGGATTTATGACCAGAGTGAAGGGACCAAATTCCTTCCTCGCTGCCATCTTCGACCACAGTAAACTGTCTGTCAAATTGCAGGTTAAGGCAGGCCACGAGGTGAAGGTCGACAAGGTTGAGGCAGGTCCCGAGGTGAAATATAAAACAAGTTTCGCTGTTACGGGAAACCATGCTTACTTAAAATAACAACATTTTCGAGATGCCGAAGATAAGTAAGATGACAAATAACTCAAACCGCATACAACAGATTATAACGCCTGCGGCCACCGCAAGACAAAAATCTCAGCGGAAGTAATCACTTGCATCCCCTCATGAAATGTAAATGGTGGGTTGTTATGTACAGTATATGATTTGTGTGTTCATTTTAACTTACATATTTTTCTCTGTTTTCCTTTTTTTAGTTTCTAAAACTTTTGATGGAGTTCTTATCTTCCAATGGAAATTATGCTCTCTACAGGAAAGCTTTGAGTGATGTCACTGGATTCCACATCCCCATTTTGTGAGTGCTACACGTAATTCTCCCAGGATCCAACCCCCACCCCAACACACATACCCAGAATGCTTAATTACATATGGGTTATTGGCCAAGTGTGAAGTCAAGATGGCGGGATATTGGCCAAGTTCTTTTTTTGCGCATTTATGGACCGAGATGAAGTTGAGGTCCATAAACACGCATAAAAAGAACGAGGCCAATATCCCGCCATCTTGACCAAACAAGCTGGGTCAATAAAGGGTTTATTATACGACTCAAAGAAAGTAAAACGCGGGACGAACGGGCTATCCTGAGCAGTCAAAATGGCTCCATCTTGACCTCACAGGTAGCCAATCACAGCAGGAGAATTGATTCATCTTGACTGCTGAAAGAGCCAGTCATATAATAATGAGTGTTAATAAAATTGTGAAATATGCAGAAATCAAGCTAAGATGGCCACTGTGTGCTTTACAGTCGGTGATTTGGTGGTTTAATAAATACTCTAGGCATGTATTTTAGATATATTACTAATAACATGTTGACACAAATAATGTGCTGTTTGTATTGTCTGCCATTCACTTACAAGTCTCATTGTTCCAGCTTTACTACTGGTTGAAATTAGAGTTGCACATACTTTTAGCAAGAAAAATTGACTGCAAATCCCTCTAGCCGAGGAAAAGGAGTTATGGATAACTTCTTCTATTGATTGTTGTATTGAATTAATAACTGATTTTGTTTTCTTGTTCCTTTTCCCATGGTGATCATCCTGAATTGCCTGCCTGGCCACATAATCAAATCAATATAGAGGTAAGTTCTTCACTGAAAATTAGACCTTATTCTTATTCTCTGTAATGAGCTGGAACTAGCAGGCACACAAGGCTTAAAAGAGGGAATCTTTTCATATGTTAATGTATTTCCCCACAAGAGCCTCCACTTCGTGCTAGATCCAGTTCAATACCAAGATTGCGAATATGGTCTTGACTATTGGTTACCCAGTTGATAAAATCAAATCATATTGCTTATTGCAACTGCTCTAAATTATTAGTTTGTTTATTATTTTTCAGGTATTCAGCTGAAGGATCTTATCGCCTTAGACACTGTCCTTAATGACAAAGTGAACGGAAAACTCCTTAATGTACAAAAGATGATACGTTTAGCAGGTATCATGCCATCACTACTGCTGGTGCAAACTACTGCACCGCCACTGCAGCCAAATCAGGAGCTCATTAAAATGCTACGAGTAAGATAATACAGATACTTTGATTAATGGTAATGGATTTATATGCCACACCTATCACATAGTTTCATGGTGGTTTACAATTTATTCTTCTCTAGGGTGAGATCGGATGTCAGCCTGTAAAGGTACCTCTGGCAACCGCTATCAGTCCATATTTGAGTTCACCCACACCCACCCACCCTACCCACGCATGAATGTCAAAGACAGATGAAAGATAGAGATTAAAACCACCCACCGGGAACTACGTCCCCTTCTCTTTTTTAACAGTGTGTGGGTTCTTTTATGTCCCACTGATTATTAGGTATAAGTGTTGTGAGACAGGGCCTATACACCTTATTGTCCTTATCCGGGAAGACTAGAAAGTCTTACTGTTTGTAGATGTACAGTAATAACAAAGGCAGCACTTTCTCCTCAATGATTAGACTTCTAGCAGTGTCTTTCTGAATAGTCGTGTGGACATGTGAAAAATCGCAAACTTTACTTGAAGTGAATGAGCCAAAGGGGCAAAAGGGAGAGGCAGTAGAAAAGTCCGCCAGTCTCTTCTTGTTTTATCTCCTCACTCCAGTATCTCTGTGTTGTTGATGGCTTGTGCTCTCCATTATCCAGAAAGAGCCTGCATGCTGTCTATGCTTTCATAACTTTTTAATCGCATCCTCTGACATCAATCTTTATTGGGTACAATAAGCAATAATGGCCGTTTTTATACCAAAGATTCATAAACTGTCTGGGACGAACTTGGGAAAACATTTGTAGTGTGTCTGTTTAGTTTGACTAGTATAAAGACGGGCACAAGACGCATTATACGTCAAGACACTATCTTATTTAGTGCGTCTTTCAAGATGTACTAAAGCAGATAGTTCGTCTAGATGCATAATGCCTCTTGCGCCCGTCTTAATACTAGTCAAACTAAACAGACTACAAATGTTTGCCCAAGTTCGTCCCAGACAGATTATGCATCTTATATAGTTTGTTCTGTCTTAACACTAGTCGGATAAAATGACAGACGCACAATTCGTCTGGACAGATAATGCATCTCTAGTATAAATAGGGCCAATGAGTAATTGGGATAATTTGGCCTTTAAGCTTTTAACTATTTGTTTAGTCTCACACATAGGCTGCTATTTTCCTGTACATGGCCATTGTTTCTTGGCTGTATATATTTTACATAAATTATTTAATCAACAGATTAAAACTCACTTTGTGATTGGCTAGAGGAGTTGTGATTAAAATACACTCACATGAATGATGTCATGAGCAATAGAAAGTTTTCTTAGTACGGCTGTACTTCCTTGTTTCCATGCCAAACAATGGAGCGAGAACATCCAAAACTTACTTCTGGACTGGTGTAATGAAGATTTTATGTAAAATTTGATAAAACAGAGGTGCTGAGTTGATGCGAAACCGTAATGTATATTTTTTACGGACATTATACAATCAACAGACTAAAACTCAATGTGACTGGCTGGAGGAGTTGTGATTAAAATACACTCACATAAATGATGTCATGAGCCATGGCAAGTTTTCTTAGTACAGCTGTACTTCCTTGTTTCCATGCCACACAATGGAGCAAGAATGTCCAAACTTACTTCTGGACTGGTGTAATGAAGATTTTATGTAAAATTTGATAAAACACGTAAGGAATTTGAAAAGAAAATTTATTTTCCCATTTCAAGCAATACCCTATCAAAACAATGATTTGTACCAAACAAAACTGATTAATATATTCCATCTGGATGTGTGTAATAACATAAAGAGGATTCCAATGCTACTCCCCTGTGGCTTTGCATGGAAGTATGTTGTTCTCAGAGTACCTTGTTTTGATGTCACCAATGTTTTATTAGAGTCTGTAGACATGGGTGTCTACAAACTGAAGACCGAAGACTGAAGACCAAAGACTGAAGACTTGGATATCTATTAAGTTTACATCAGCTGAAGCTACAATAGAATAAAACGTACTAAAATGCTTCATTTGGCGCTAAATATTGAATTCGATAGGGGTCTTCGTTTTGTATTTTTACCCCCTCAAACTACAAATTGAAGACCCTTGCTAAAATGCTTAATTCAACACTAAAACATTGAAATCAATGAGGTCTTTGTTTTGTAGTTTTACCCCCTCAAACTACAAAACGAAGACCCTCGCTAAAATGCTTTATTTGACGCTAAAACATTGAAATCGATGGGGTCTTCGTTTTGTATTTTTACCCCCCTCAAACTACAAATTGAAGACTCTTGCTAAAATGCTTAATTCGACGCTAAAACATTGAAATCGATGAGGTCTTTGTTTTGCAGTTTTACCCCCCTCAAACGACAAAATGAAGACCCTCGCTACAACGCTTTATTTGATGCTAAAACATTGAAATCAATGGGATCTTCATTTTGTAGTTTTACCCCCTTCAAACTACAAAACGAAGACCCTCGCTAAAATGCTGAATTTGACACTAAAACATTGAAATCAATGGGGTCTTTGTTTTGTATTTTTACCCCCCTCAGACTACAAAACAAAGACCCTTGCTAAAACGCTTAATTCGATGCTAAAACAATGAAATCGATGAGGTCTTTGTTTTGTAGTTTTACCCCCTCAAACTACAAAACGAAGACCCTCGCTAAAACGCTGAATTTGATGCTGAAACATGCAAATTGATGGGGTCTTCGGTTTGTAGTTCTTTATCCATCGATTTCAACGTTTTAGCATCAAATTAAGCGTTTTAGCAAGGGTCTTCGTTTTGTAGTTTGAGGGGGTAAAACTACAAAACGAAGACCCCATCGATTTCAATGTTTTAGTGTCAAATGAAGCGTTTTAGCACATTTCATTCTATTGTAACTTCAGCTGATGTAAAATTAATAGATATCCAGGTCTTCAGTCTTCGGTCTTTGGTTTGTAGACACACCTAAATGAAATCGTTCTGTTTTGAAAAATACAGAATGCACAAAAATGTTGTGTTTTATGTTTCTTCAGGTATCACTGCAGCCCAGACTCACAGACGAAGAGTTGTATGAACTGTCACTTGCTAGGGAACCAAGGAGTTCTTCTGTAAGCTACTATCACTTAGTGTACTACATTTGAGAGCTTTTACAGGGCTAATGGTCAATGAGAGTTCATCTCTTTTCTCCATAATGCTATTTTTATAGACTGCGGGGGTACCTAACCTTTATTTTTATAGCCTATAGATAATCCTGGAGAGTTGGTAAACATGGGCTCTGCTATCCAAAACTTTACAATCACTTTAATTTACACTGGTACAGGGAAAATGCCAGCTCCACAGGCCACCAACTAGAATTGCTATGAAAGTGGTGGCCTGTGAATACAATCACCTCTCTTCACTGTAAGAGGCTCTCTTGTACATATAGGACCATTCCTTGCTGTATTCTGGACAGATTTTTTAAATTTTTGTCTGGTAATCTGCAGACTCCTTTCCACATAAGTGCACTTACATGTACATGTACTGGTACAGTGTGGTGGCTAAGAGTCAGGATAGACTTGCCACCACTTTCACATAAATTCCAGTTGGTGGTCTGTGGAGCTGGTAGCTTGTCTGCAGGAGGGTAAAGGGAAAGACATTTACCTTCAGCTGGTCAGACTTTCCAACTGGAAAATTATTTGCTTCATGTTATCCATTTTGAGAACATTTTAGCAATAGGAGTACACTGGAACCTGTTAATATGAGCACTAAAGGGACATTCCTTGGTGTCCACATTGTCTGGATGTCGATATTAAGCAGGTTAATTTAGAGGAAATATATGGCCTTTTTACTTGTCGGGACAAAGAAAACTGTCCGTATCGAGCAGGTGTCCATAGAGCAGGGTTCCACTGTATAGGGGTGGGCATTTGCATTTTTCTATTCCCAGGGGCTTGGTGAGAAGCCATGACCTAGGCAGTAAACCAGTGTATACTTTGAGCATGTAGTACCCTGCTGTGAAGAGATCTAAAGCCAAAAAATGACTTGTTTTCAAGGAGTGTCATACTTAAGGACAGTGTCTCGTAATGCAGAGGTATTTTTGCACAGATTATGACTAATGTGCAGAATGTAAGCAGTTTTTAGCAAGGGCTATTGAATTTGGGGTAACTGCAAAATTTTCAGAGATAATAAGCAACAAATATTCTAAAAGAGACTGAAAATAGTTAACAATTATCCTGTTCAATCTTGCAGAATATCACCTGATACTTTGCCAATGAGGTTGTAGGCTGAGTTGAGTTAGCTAAAATCAGGCAATATTCTGCAAGATTGAACAGGATGATTGTTTTATTATTCAACATATTAATAACAAAGCACAGTTTTTGGTGTTTTCTGAAAAAAAAAAAAAAAGGAAAAGCCACCATTTTTCTCCACAACACACAAATTTGCCATATGTATATCGCAGGATATCTGTTGAGTATGCTCAATGACTGAATATTGAGGGCACTATCGCCACATCTGGACATTGTTACAATTTGTTGAATAATAAGTAACAATGTATGGTATTTTTTGTTCAAATTGAAAATGCATGGTTACCCCCAGTTTTCTTGAAGGATCCCAGTAGGCCTTACAAAGACCTGTTTCTTCCGCATATTTATAAACTGCACAAAATTAGCATCAATTTAGGAAACACTTGTATATGTACCTAAAATGTCAGTGAAAATCCTACATTCCCCATAAAGTCAAGGCATTTGAATATGCACTGTAGAATGGCTTGTCTGAAACGATAAGCACTTAGCAGGCAAGGTCAGACATCCAATATACAGTCTAATGGCTTGTCCAATATGATAAACAGGCATCTCAGGTCAGATTTTCAATGTACATGTAGTGCCTACATTAGGATATCATTGCAATTTGTTGTGAGATCTGAGCTGTTACATGTAGCATGTTGCTGCTGTGATGTTAACATCTGCAGGGTGATATATGCAAGTAACACTGAGCTTGTTGTTTTGTAATTCAGGGTTCACTGAGTGTGTCCAGTGATCAGAATGTAATGTTTGCCGACTGGGCTGCGGGATTGATACAACACACCACAAGTGACCCGCTGACAACAGAGAGACATGTCTCTTCTATGGTTGAGGTGAGTTAATCTGTTCATCATGCTTGGGACTGAGCTCAGTCCCATTTGTGTCTGATTCTGAGACTTGCTAGATCTCCATTGCTCATCCAGTAGTTCTTAAAGTCCTTCATTTGAACTAATACAAAGAGATGAAATTGAACTCTTGGCTAATGAATTTTTCTTTGTGCTATTCAATATTTGCAACTAACCAATGCTTTCTGTTGCAATATTACTTGTGTTTTGCCAAGTCATCCACCATGTTTCTTACGGTTTTTGTTCCACTCAGTTCTGTTCTCCAGGCCAATAATTTAAGATCCCTTTAGTGTAACCTGTTGAAGATCAGGAGGGAATAAAAGTGTTGTCTAGTGCACAGTGGATCTAAGCCCTGCATGTTTTGGTGGGGTTTTTTAACTTGTATGTGAATTAATATTTGAAAATCGCTTATATTGTCATATTTCAGGCTGTGTTCAAGATTTATGACACAAATAAAGATGGCTCAATATCAGCGGAAGAGTTTGATGCTATTGCTACAAATTTCCCATTTATTGATTCATTTGGAGTTCTTGATATAAACAGGTGAGAAACCTTTGAAAGGTACTGTATACTGTAAATTAATTAATTAGCTGTAACCATTAATACACTGATCATTTAGCTGGAATCTTCACAAACATTTAGGTCATCCAGACAATAGTAAATACTAAATTAATATTGTCCATAGTTACTTTAAGTTGTTGTTATACCATCTAATTTTTTTTTCTAGTGGAGATTATGATAATTGTATCAAATTTTTTAACCCGCTTTTAGCATGTAAACAGTTGAAGAAATGACTTTAATTTGTGTGCCTGAAAGCATGATATTGGAGAATAATGTTCTGACTGCATATAAGGTGTTTTGTTTTGCTTATGTTTGTTGCTCTTTAAAAAATCAAATATTTTATAGAAAGTTGTAAGTTTAAGAGATTGTAAGGGGAAAAACCAGAAAATTTATTCCCCTCTAATTTCAATCTTTGTTGATTGACAAATCGAATGAGCCCTGAGGTTAAAGTTTTGCTCGCCTTTTATACAGTAATGTAGCTCCTCTTGAGATCCGCTCGTGTGATAGCACCTGCCATTGTTTCAGCACTAGTTGCTTTATTCTGTTGTGTTTTCTCTTGTCCTCTGCGCTGATGGTATGAATTGTTGTGAGAGCTGATACATCGCTACTTTTATAGCTCCTTTTATAGCTTGAACTTCTTGTCCAAAATGCAGACGTCACCACACCTCACTGTACCCTCCCCCAAGGGGTCACACCCAAAGGATCTCAGTGGGAGCGGATACAAATTTGTGAACGTACCTTAAAATCTGTTTCAGGTGATGACAACTGTTTTTTATTTTTTTGCTTTTACAGTGATGGAGTGATCAGCCGCGAAGAGATGAAGAACTACTTTATGAAGGCAAACTGCCACGAACTTACGAAAGGCTTTTCACACAATTTTCAAGAGACCACATACTTCACGCCAACCTTTTGCGACCACTGCGGTGGGATGGTAAGAGAATGGCTTCTGCTCATTTGTTCAAGTCTCTAAATCTTATTTATGAATTCCTCTATTCTTCCTGCTTCCCATCTCTATCTTGCTAAAGTGAACAACGTCATCGATTCCAAGCATGGTTTAATAAACTAATAATATTTGGTTTAGTTTGACCAAGAAAATCCAAAAGCCAATGAGAGAAAACGTAGCCTGCGTGGCAGGCGTAGAAAGGGGAGGGGGAGGGAGGGACAAAGGGAGATCCAATCCGCCTCCTTTTTTCCCTGCCTTACCCTCCCCATCCCCCTCCGCTTTCTACGCCTGCTGCGCAGGCTAGGGAAAACGTGGTTAGCTTGTAATTTCCTCCTCTTGTTTTTTTTATGTTCTGTTGTAATAGTACCTGACATTTTTTTTTTGCTGATCAAACCATTTGTCTGTAAGTTTGTGGGGTAGGTGTTAAAAGAAATATATGTTGTTGTTCAATTTAATCTTTGGTTTAAATTTTTTCTCCCTTGGTATGATAATTACTTTAGAGGGAAAAAATGTAAACAAGAACAAAATTGAACCTTAGCTCATAAAAAATGTAAATGTATTTTGTTATTGATAAGGTCTTACGGTTTGTCTTTCAATCATTTTAAACAGCTGTGGGGAATCATTAAGCAAGGATACAGATGTAAAGGTAAGAAAAAGTCTTGTAAAAAATTGTGCTTCATAGCGATTTTTAGACTTGCACACTCAATTCTAAATACAAATACATTTGTAGCACCAAACTTTTTAATAAAATTTTACAGGAACTTTATTTCAATTGCACTAACATGCAAACGCTTCAAGAAACTGTTTCTTGCAGTTAAAGTTGATTATGGCTTTGTTTTCACATAGAAGACTTAAATACTTTGCGGCCTCTTGATTCATAATGGTAATAGTCTCATTTATTATCACTCCCGGGCTTATTACTAATCAACAAAATGACCAGCTCCCACTTGGTTTGTTAGCTCAGTTGGTAGAGCATTGCACCGGTATCGCAGAGGTCGTGGGTTCGGCTCCCGTACAAGCCTGAATTTTTTTCAGCCTTTATTTTCACTACTGCTTGAGCAATGTTTATAACTGCGATTATTATTCACACATTCATTCGCTCTGTAATCATACGGGTGATTAACAAAATCGCGGGAGTCCGATTTGTTCCATCACGAATGTGATTACAGACCTAACTGGACGACACAAAATCCTGAAACTAATTAATCGTATTTATAACAAAATTCGAGAAAGATATAAGAGAAAAACGTTTTGGAAAAAAAGATGGCAATATTTTTTACTGTGAGATGCGTAAAAAGAACTTGTTAAAGTGCAACTGCCCTCTTGCAGCGCGAGCAATGGTGCATGCTGTCCAATTACTTGGCCATGGCGGTTACGCTGGTGATAGCCAATCAGATTCGAGAATTTTGTTATTATTACGAGCTCGAGATTTCTATCGCGTGATAGCTGATGAGGGCGCAGCCCCAATTAGCTATCACGCATAGGAATCGAGAGCGAATAATCTAATTGTTTTAGTATAAATCTACTATTGGTTCAAAACTAAACAAGTAAATTGTCTAAATCTTCCTCGCAGACACGTAGAAAACGCGAAGAAGCGGCCGCCATTTTGATGACAACCGCTACTCGCTATCTACAGTGTATCACCAAATAAATAGCGAGCAGCGTAGCCAATCAGAGAACGGCATTTGTGATAGAACGCTAGAAGATTTATACTGACTATAAATAGAAACGTTTGAACTAATTTGGTTTTATATATTCTCCTAGACTGTCATGTCAACTGCCATAAAAACTGCAAATCTGAGATTGTAAGAGGCTGCCGTCATAAATCTTCTCCTCAGCTGAATGGTACGAGACTGAACTTAAGTGGATTCTAAGTGGATTCTTATGACAATTATTTATATTACGCTATCCCTTAGCTCTTACCGCAAACCGCTAGTCCTCACTGGTTCTTGAATTTTACGTGCATGGGGACGGAAAGTTAAGTGGAATTACGTACGTAGGCAAAATAGGAGGCGATGAAAGATCGGTTTGCGTAAATGTAAAATATTGGACAACGCTCAACTTTTTAAAGTTTAAGTTCAAGCTGCTCACATATCGTCTCTAACTTTACTTACGTCAAACCGGTTAAATTGACGTCAACACGTACGTAGGTTGGTTCAGCTGTTTGCGTCTGTTGTGTTTGACCCGACTAATTAGTTTGGCTTTGCTTTTATAGCACTCGATTGAATACCGCGCTAAACACGATCGATGCGGCTATAAAACCAAGAAGAAATGACGCCGACTAGATTAATGAAAACAAAAGAAAATTGAAGATAAATGATAATATAGTGAAAACGTTTCTCAGAACGTCTGGCTTCCACTAAACGTTCAGAACATCGCAAAAAAAAAAAAAAAAAGAAAGAAAAAAACCACAAACCTTTTCCATTGATATGAAACCTTCTGTGTTCCAAATTCTTAGTGACTTGTGCACACTTGAGGAGACTCGGTCTTCCACCATTAATTGGAACTTGGAAAAAATTGCCTGTTTTTTCAAAGTCTTTCCATTTATGTTACAAAACGAGCTAGAAACTGGTGATGGGCCTGATTAAGTAAGGCCGCCCCGATGTTTCCTAGGACACTCGGAATAGAACAAAAGGGGTTAGTTTGTAAAGAGAGCGTGGTGCTGCGTCGGTGGGGTTTGTGAAAACGAATTTGGGTTAGAGCGGTTTTCAATTGAGTGTCGAAAGTTTTGCATTACTTCGCTCTGTGATTGGCCAGCTAAACTCGCGCCACTTTCTCAACCAATGACAAGCAAAACCAAAACCAATCGTGACTTGCACGCGCGTATTTTCCCGCCTTGTGTCGGCTACATGTAATTACTTGGAATTCTGATTGGTTCGTTGCACTGTTTTGGTCTGTTGTGATTGGCTGGAGTAATTGCTTTGGTTTTGGTTTTACGACACTCAGTTGAAAACTGCTCTATCAACAGTATTGATAACGTTTATAATTGGCCACCGTAAAGAGAATCGAGTTCTGACGTTTCGAATCGTATCATAGCGAATCAACAAACTGTTGTCGTTGTTTTGGAATTTTTCTGGATTGAGAATTCGCACGATGCTCTTTGGGGACCTATTCTGTTTTCGGTCAAAACGAAGTAGTCTTCTGTTCACTCTGCTCCCGAAAATACAACGAACAGAATGAATAGAATACGATTGTTCGGAATGCGCAGAATATGCGTGCTTTTGGGAATGTTTTGGCGGGAAAATCGTGCGCAGCCCGCCAAGCCAGTGACGTAGCACCGGACGCCATGTTCAGACACTCGGTCCAGACATTTCTGCGCGCTGTTCTCAACGAATGGTCTTAAAAGAGCATGCTCCAAATTACGCTGAAATTGTTGATTATTTTTTTGCCAGTGAGAGAGAGCACTGCAATAATTTATTCATATCCTATATTTCAGGCTCAGACAGATCGCTGCACAAAGGAGAGACGCTGAGAAGCAAAAGCAGAAGCTGGAGAAGAATCCACAAACATCATTCTCAAGAATCTTTGAAGACTGTGAATGGCGACTTTGTTAACATTCCATTTGAACAGTACAATAAGCTCGTTCGCGCACAGCAGGTAACCAATAAGTGCTAAATAAAATAATTCCCGCTATATTATAAAAGGATAAACTATGAGAGTTAAGAAACTTAAAACTGTCCAGTTGTGAGTGTCAGCCTCGGTATACAAATAATCATTACTTGACTTCAGACGGGTACTTAACTCGGTTACTATTTGCCAATAGACCCCTTTTAGTTAATTCCCAATGTAGAGGACAAAACAATAAGATTGTTTTGCATTTGAAAGGTTTGTTTCTCTCAGTAGAGAGAACAACCATTGTTTTGTCCTCCAGATTGGGAATTACTGAAAGGTGTCTATACCGGTAGAATACCGGTCACTTGTTGCTAAGGCAAATCAAAAGCCGGTTACCTGTTGCTACGACAAGTGAAATACCGGTTACTTGTTGCTAAGACAAGTCAAATACCAGTTACTTGTTGCTAAGACATGTCAAATACCGGTTACCAGTTGCCAAGACAAACCAGATACCAGGTACTTGATGCTAAGACAGGATCGAGCGCTAGTCTTAAACACAACACACTTTGGTATCGCTGAGCTGAATGCAGAGCTTCTTACTTGATTTTTCTGTAAATTGCAGGTCAATGAAGCTCTATTGGCAGAGAACGATCGCCTTCAGAACGAGTTAGAAGACGCTACATACAAGTTAAGCTTGTTACAGAATCAAGTGAATGCTATGAGACAGAACACGGTTACTTTCATTTTGGAACAGATGGATACTTTAAAGATGCAGAAGGTTACACAGGTATAGAGATTTGTACTGGACAAAACAGATGCAAGTCGTGACGGAGCAGAAGAAAGAGGGAGCTCACAAGAAACACAGACGGAAAATAATTGAGCATCTGTGGCTTTTTCACAAAATCTAGTTCATGTTTAATTATAGCCTGAGTTTTAGTTCAGTCTCGACGACACGGCTGAACGTAAGACACTTAAGGCTACTTTAATAAGTCTTACTTTAAAGGTTTTGTTGTGGTGTTATAGTTTGTTGTGCACTTTTGAAAGACTTCAAGGAGTTCTTTTTTCCATTCGGTTTCCTCAAAGGTCATTTCGAACTAGTCAGATCGCTCCACGTTATAGTCAGATCGCTCCACAAAAAATATCAATCCTCGGTTACCAACAGGCAGACCAGTTGGCCATTTACAAGCGTGGCCGAGCCAGAGCGGGACTTAAACCCGGGGCCATCGCATTGCAAGTCCAGCGCTCTTACCGCTCGGCCAACCTGGCTTCCATCAATAGTTCGATAAGCCTGCTTCACTCTAGTGACAGAGCGATATAACGGCATAAAAAGGACGTTAGGTTTGCAGTGTGAACATGCAGACATACATGACTTATTAGAAACAACAGCATGATCATAAGGACAGCAGGGTAAGACTGATCGTTTCCTTATGTCATTATGTCTATGTCGCTAGTGTGAACCAGGCTTAACTAGTACATTTGAAAAGAATACGTAAAGTGTCTTGTGAAGGAAAACAAGTAATTTACGCTGGAAAGCTCACGTTTTAAGTATAAGGGGGTGAGGCGGTAAGGGCATCGAACAGGGACGTCAACAAGGGAATGCATTTCGACTTACACTCATACGAACATGTTAACATGTTCATCAAGCAATAAGTTCTTCTTACTTGGAGCGATCTGTTTAATAGTTGCGACTAGACGTGGAGCAAAGTGACCGAGGCGATTTAAAGCTATTTTCAGTTCGAATGGGACATTCACGTCATCTGGAAAGTGAGAACTAGCTTGACCTTTTTAACACAGTTTTTGTGTGAACTGGTTTTCAATGCATCACCATACAAACGTACTTAAAATACGGATAGTTGTTACGGTATTTTTCAGTGGTATTTGTAACCAATCTATTGGCTGTCAGCTGTACAAAACATTTTTATCGTAACAATTTTTGAAACGTGCTAATGCTCGTTATGATTGGTTCTATCGAATTGAAATTGTGAATTGACGGAATTTCACTAAAACCAAGTTTTGTGAATACACTAGAATTTTTGCCTCTTGTTTTATTACCATGGCAAATCCCGAGTTTGTTGAATATTTAAGAGATGTAAAAATAAGTTAATATTTGTAAACGTACAGTAATTTACGATTAAATTATTGATGAGTGAAGAAAAGCGTATTGCATGAAAGTCCTTTATGGGGAGGGGGGAGTATAGGGGCTGGAGCCCAGGGAGATAGGGGGCGAGTGGGAAGCGGCAGTTCTAAAAGGTCGGGAGGCGGAAGAGAAATAATTTATCGGGGAGGGATCAACACGAAAAAGTGCGGGAGCTCGGGAGAAAAAGGTGCAGGAGGCGGGAGGACAGGCCACGGTAAGCGGGAGATTTTCACACACCAACCCCCCCCCCCCCCCCCATCCTACAATAAAACCAATCCTATATCTCACAACTACTTGGAGTACAGAAGAGCATATTCCCACAGCCACTGTGTAAAACGACTTTCGGAGACAGTGTGAAATAAATGAACCATGAGCCATGAGAATTAAGCTCCCGCTTCCCTACTATCTTGGATCTTTTTGCATCAAGTGCATAAGGGCTTCGTTCAGGAACTGATGTTATTTATTAGTATTTATTGGAAAACGTCAATTCAGTAATCACATAACTCTAATTCTAATGATATTCCTTTTCACACCTGCACGAAATAAAGCTTCTTTGGTGTTCGCTATAAGGACAGATAATAAACATTAGTATTTACCACACAAGTGAATAGTGCTTTTCGCGCACTCTGTTTGGTTAACTCGGAGGTGATTAGCAAGTACTATTCACCTCCGAGCAGCGCGCCCGCGAGATTTTACAATTTCCGACCGCTTGTCGGTATATTGTCACACATAAAGTAATGTTTTGGTCCGATAATTATTCAGCTTGTGTGGTGTATACTAAAACAATTATTCACCTCAATGTCGGTGAAAGTGGTGGATATTTACCTCGCCTCCACTTCGGTGAATAATTGTTAATTATACGGACACGGGACGGACGTAGCTTTAACTGGCTTTATGTGCGTACGTAAAACCGTCAGAGGCGACGTGTGAAAGGTCGAGCGCAAACGTAAAAGTTTAGCGCGACCTTCCGTATATAGGCACGTAAAGCCAGTGAAAGTTACTTCCGTAAGCACGTAAAAATTACTTGACAGTGAAAATCCATCTTTAGACCGATTGTCCAAGGAGCATCGACGGTTAAAACGGAGCGGGGTGATTATATCGCAGAGTCTGCCACTGTTGGCATAACAAGGACATACTGGCACGTACGAGAGATTTCTCCGCGGGAACTTCCGGCCGATGCACTAGTCAACACTTGACTCCCCTGCCTACCCTGGATAGGATCTCATTTTGACTTTTCATTGTCATAAGCGTCTTCAGTAACGATAGACTAATCCAGTACCAATCCGAACCCTTTGTTTGGTCTCTGCCGAAGACAATATTCCGTTTGAAACCGAATTCTCGATGACCAGAAGTGGGATCCTGCTAAAGTAGATTAAATGAAATGGGGAGGTTTTTTTCTCAAAGGGATACGAACCCGGTGAACCTCACACATGGTCGCCGTGACACCAAAATTTGACAAGCGTGACGTGTGACGTGTATTCATTTTGATTACCATCAAGGTTACTCCCAATCAGACACCCTGCACTGGTCTGAAGAGCCGTAAGGTATTGTGGGTGAAACAAGTGCCAACGGAAGAGTAGTAATATATAAGGTGACAATATCAATGTAAAACATCGGCTAAACGATCAAAGACTTTCATCTAACATCGTGTATGTCAAACATAACGTTGGGTGGCTAAACGCACAATCAATGTTTAACCAAACACCAGACAAAGTGAGTCAACACAACGATTTTGGCGTACTATTTATTATCGCTGAAATTTCGACGTTTCATATACGGCTGTGCACGATTTGTTGGTTGGGGAGGCTAAACGATCAAACATTTGTTCGTACATTTGTCATTGCGAAATGTTGGATGAAAATGTTTGATGTGGATCAAACACGGAAAATCATTTCAATGCAAAGATGAGAGAGGCGGCTAAATGCTCAAACATGCTCGTCCAACACGATGTTGGATGAACAGGTGGTTTGCAGCCAATCTCTAGAGACACAGATAACAATGGTGAAACGAACAAATGCTGGTGGACGAACAAAAGGAGCTAATGAGAGATGTATTGTTTACGTCCACCAGCATGGCGGCGATGACGTAACGTGCAAACCACCTATATGTTTGATCGTTTAGCTGTAAATGCTGAGCAATTACGAACGTCCTCAAAGCGACCTCGCTGTTAAAAGTCAAATAACTAAACTTTTTGCACCGTAAAAGTCGTCTTGTGACGAGTTTAAACTACGCCAGCGCAAGAGGATGACGACATGTGCAAATTTTAAAGTTAGAATTGATAGTTTCATCTTTTTTTTTGTCACTAGAACTGAGGACACTACTCTAGCTTTGTTTGACGACAACAGGATTGAATAGAGGTGCAAAGTCCACGCTAAGTCGCAGTTTGGAGCAGTTTGAATGGTATTAGCCTACGTAGCAAGTGTTTCCGTTGGGGTTTCTGGCAAAGAAAGACCAAGCAGAGGAATTTTTCAGTGTTTTGGTGTATTTAACCAGTGATGACACAGAATCACCATATCAGAAAGCTGATATTACTTCTCCATTCCGTTCTCGTCCCATCATGAAAATGATACGGAAAAAGGATATGACATCGACCGTAGAAGGATGTGGAAGTGAATGCCGTTTATGCTTTGGCTGACTGAACCTTTTATGTAGTTAAATTTATTTAATTATTTATTTATTTATTTTTTCTCTGCTTGCCTTTTTAGTGTTCCATGTATGTCTTAAGTAGTTAGTCACTTTTGAACTGTCCCCAATAAGCATCAATAGGCCTAGAACGCACGGACACTTAACTAAAGGTTATGCATGTATGTAGGTATATGTATGTATGAGATTCAACCAATGGTCGAGTGCCTTGGTCAGCAAAATCAGACTGAGCTTCTTGTTGAACTGGTGGAATATATCAGACGACAATGGATCGAGAAAACGATATTCCCGCGAAAGGACTGGAGTGTTTAATTTACAGACTGTCCGCGCAGTCAAAAACACGGCATTGAGAGGTGGCGCAGCTCTCTGAATACTCGAGCTGGTGTCTTCTGACCAAACTCCCATACAGAAGAGCAGCCGACAGCCATATGTCCCCATCGCGCTTACGGGCATAAATGGTACAGAAATTTGTAAATAAAGCTGCCAAATTCGACTGTCGCTAGAGGACCGCTACTGAAAGACTGTTCACACATTATCGGTCCAGCTTATTCTAAATTGCAAGGATAACAGGTATTTATTTAGCGGAGCGCAGAGCGCGAGATTAGAACGCGGAGCGCGAAGCGAGGGAGAGAAAATCATCTCTCGCCTCGCGCTCCGCGCTCGTGTATTTCGCTTCACGCTCCGCGCTCGGTACAGGCCAATGCTAAATGGACAAACTACAAGTTATTTAAGTATAAGTGACTGAAAACTTGTAATTAGTTGGACTTCGTGCGGAAAAAGAGTTTCTCTGTTGTTTGAATTTGTAATAAAAATGTTGAGAATTTAAACACCTAATTCTTTACCTGTTGTATGTGGGTTTAAGTTACCTCATACGAAATGCAATCCTTGAGGAGAAATTAGCCATAAATAAGAACAGATACTTTCAAAAGGGTATAAACATCATTTTTTTCAAAGACAACTTTCACAAACTAGTATTAAAGATATCTGTTTGCTATATGATATCTGTCTCATACGATTTTGAGCATAAATGACAAAATATCTAGCAGGATGGAGTTAAGTCTTACGTTGGAAAGCAAAGCTATGCCCTTGAACATGCCCGTCATTTGTTCAAATCTCAAACCGCTACGAAAACTCTTCTTTAGAAAATCGTACTTTAAAATTTGGTATCTCCATGATGATGTTTCGGTGCACTTGCTCTTTCAAGTATCAACATCATCTGAACAATTTTTTTTTCTGGGTGGTGTGAAGTCACGTGACTTCTACATGCATAGGGCCCTGTTATGACTGCAATCTTACCACTGGCGATTTTCTGGCAGGAAAAACATAGTTAACCTGTTTGTAATCCAAATTTTCGTCCTAAAGTTTGTTTTATTTTCACTTAAATTTCGCCCTTCGCGTTTCAAGTAAAGGGTATCTATTTTGTTGGTTAGACTTACAAAAATGTTTCTTTTTTCGTTTTATCAAATTTTAATCCAAAGTAGTTTTAAATCAGAGATTCTAATACGAAAAAGCGCGATTTATCTGTGCGAAATACTACACAGAGTTCTCATTCCTGTTCTATAAATCACACAGACACTGTTTTGAATAACAAATTAATTTATTCAGTGAGGAACAAGAAAAGAATTCCACTGCAAATATGCTGATTGTCAGCCAGCGATTGGCTACAGCTTGCCTAATTCATATTCATGACAAAACGCTGGATTTGCGTCAAACCCAGCAAGTCGTTGGCGAGTGCGGACGTGCGAAGGTGACCTCTGTCCTTGAAGCTTTACCAATGCTTAGGACCATTAAAAAGCTTGGAAGGGAGAAACTTTCGCTGCAGCAAAGCGCAAATGGTAAGTGTCTAATTCTGTGAAATATTTTCAGTACTTAAAATTTGAAGTCAAGCGATGACAGAGCATCGTGTAGTTTAGTCATTTACGGTTTTCACCTCGCTCGGTTTTACGTTGTAATAATAAGTCTTAATTTGCCAGCGCCGTGTAACGACAGCAAACGAAAGAAAAATTAAAGCATATTACAGATGCGGACAAGCTAGCGAAATTACAATGAATTTTAGCCTCGTTATACCGTGATAAGAAAGCGCATTCCAAACGTTCGGAAGCGACCACGTGTGGAGAATTTTGTCGACTGTTTTAGCGTCCAAAAAAGCATTGAATGAGTTAATATGTTCACCAGGCTATGGCCATTGAAACATTCAAGAATAACAACGTAGTTTTTTTTTAATTTGAAGTCATTCAATCGTATTTGGATCCCGATTAAGTTCATCTGAAGCGTTGAACATTTGTCGGCTCGGTTAACCAACTTCGGTGTACAAGGTGGTTCCTACTTTTTGGTCTGTACATGAAATCCTTAAGTGTGAACACTCAAATATGCAAGATACTTTCGCTGTGTGCTTCCTGCCTTATGTTTTAAAATTCAGAATTAAAAAATTCTTACTAATGTTGGGCTCCCCCTGGCGCAACAGAGTTAAATTGCAATTAGAGATCCCGTTTAGTTTTCTATGGCGTATTTGCACCACAAATCTCATGTGGTTTGTTTATTCCATTCTCAGAAAGGACATTTCTACGGGAGAGAGGATTAAACACAAGAAGGACAAAGAACTGGACAAAAGGAAACAGAGGCGAGATAAGATCTAATTTTATTCTACATGTATACAAATGACTTTGAAAGATGGTGGCCGTATGTGGCAAAGGATATTAATCTTTACAGTAACATTCAGCAAGATTTGATGAATGTGTTTACCAAAATATCGCATTGCTGACAGTCAACTAATAAAAGATAGGGAAGGTTCAGAGGAATGGAGTTAATATTGAGCTTAAGCAACGACGACGGCGACGGCAACGAAAACGCCACAAAACAAAAGGTTTAATGAGCAAAAACAATCGCTCTTCACGTGCGTTTTACATTTTAGTACATTTCTTTGCCGTCTTCAGCAAAACAGCAACGTGAAATGACCAAATTTTAGGTTTTGTGGAGAACGTTAACGTATGACGGTGAACTCTTTCTTTTTCCCGACTTCAACGCCGTTTTTAATAATTTAGCTCCAGGATAGTTCGCCCACATTTTACTAGTTAGTAATGGTGATAGGAGTGGAGTCCAATTCGGTCTGTAATCATACGAGTGTTAACAATCGGACGATCGCGCAGCGGAGTCCGATTTGTTTATCAAGAGTATGATTACAGACCGAATTGGACGACACGAAGTCTTATTACCAATTTCCGAGAAAAGAAGAACCAAGTTATAAAAGGAAGGGAAATTTTGCATTAAAAGACTGACAAAGGAAGCGTAAATTTTTTAATGTTGCTCTGAAATTTGACTACAATCAAAATGTATGATGATTGAAACCAAGGTTGTGATTGATTGATTTAAAATACTACATTGAATGTGATTGGTTTATTGAACTGTCCGATAACAAACTGTCCAATAACAAACTGTCTGATAACAACTTGGCGAGTGAATTAGGGAAAAACAGGAGTTTTTTAAACCAATCACAATCGAGCAAATTGTAATTTTTATGATTAATCAAGTTAAAAAAATTCGCAAAAGAGTTATAACAACGAGAAGTTACATTTTCAAATGACGTTCCGTTGCCGTTTCCGTCGTCGTTGCTTAAGCTCTCTATTTATTTTCATTTAAAACTGCTGACACGCGACAGGTCAGCAACATTTTCTTTAGAAATACAAAATCGGGGTAGTTTCAGATAAGAAGTTCCAAACTTTTTCAAATGTACGGTGACCATCTTTTTGCTAAGGTATCAATCAATCTATACTGTACAAGGTGGAACTGCAGGTTATGTAAAAAAATTATTATTTATCCAAAACAAACAATTGTTTTTCTTGGCTTTCCAAACGATTTGGGGATTTGAAACATATTGAAAACTCTAGAAAACAATCTCAAGATAGGAGAATGACTATAGCGTTTTAGTGTTACTAAGAGATAAGTCAGTGGAACTGAAAACATCCAAAATTGTTTGTATCTGCGGATCAATGCGGATCAATTTTTCCCAAAAATAATGAAAATGGAAAATGGTTGGAGAAAAGGAAACCTTGATGATGGTCTTGCCATTTGTTTAAATTGGACGAATATGAAAGCTTCCATTTCAAATTATACTCTACAGTTCTAGATGCCGATGTCTCAATTGTGGTTGCTCCTGGGGAGAACAAAAATGAAACTTTGCAGAACTGGACATCATAACTTGGCAGTTCCATCTTACTCTAGTGATGTTGTTAAGGGAACGTAAGGCTTTTAAGAGGATCCTCCACGTGGAAAACCTGTACTATCAACTGAACTGTTATATTAAGCAAAACACAAGTTTGACTGCTCTGATATCGAAAGCTTTAACTTTCGTCCAAAACATGGAGGATCCTTTTATGATTCCTTGCGTTTTCGCTTTTTAACATGGTAAAAGCGAGGTCTGGTTGGAATAGTGCTGACGAAATGATCACAAAAAGGTTTTAGAACAAGTTGGGAATCAAATTAGAATAAGGGATCACAAATGATTACTTTCGGCTAACTGTTGTATTCTGCATTTTCTGGAATAAAAGCCACGTGTTTCTTTCTCGGTTTTGAGGCATTTAAACACGAAGAAATATTAAGAGGTCGGTTCCAAGGAGCATATCTTTCAAGTATCACCATTAACGATTAAACAGATCGTTCGTTTACGTGTCCAAGCCGAGAAAATACGATGCACAATTTATTTGTTTGAAAAGAAAGTCATAATTTACTGGATTTAACAAAAAGAAATGGCGAACTTTGAACAAAATTATTACAGTAAACAACACTAGTTTGCGCTTACGACAACGCCACAAAATTCAAATTTCTAACATTAATTATTTTCAATGAATACTGGTAAACAACAGTGTTAAAGGCCCGTTTACACTGGCGATGTTTGTCGCACAACTCGTTGCATTTTTTGTCGCGCTAACGTTACAACTTCAAAATCGCAAGTGTAATCAAGCGAGATTTCAGTGCAATTTTAGTGCAATTTGTCGCCACGATACACGGCGATTTAAGATGCAACTCACGAAACACGGCTTCATAAAAAAAATCGCAGCAAAATTGCATCAAGTTTCGAGCAAGTTCAAAACCGTTGCGATATCGCGGCAACAAATTGCACTAAAATTGCGCTGAAATCGCACCTCGTTTACATGTGTAATTTTAAAGTTGTAACTTGAGCGCGACAAAATTGCATTGGGTTGCCCGAAAAAAATGGCCTGTGTAAACGGGCCTTTACACAACTGTCAAATTTCATTTGAGATTAAATTGCAATGGATTTTACTCTTTGCCGAGTCCAAGTTGACGAAACAGTTCAAGAGTTCTGTGTGTAAAAAAAGTGTAGAGTTATTCATGTGAGTTGTTTTTTTCGCTTCCTAAACAGCCGGAACATATAATTATTCTCCAGAGTTCATATTCGACAATTTTTACGGAATATTCGTCGTGGCTATTATCCAATTGAATACAACCAATTAACTTTCGTATGATTATCAAAATCCAATTAGTGAATTCTTTTTCTGTTTTGGCTCAGTTTCAAGTCAGGAACGGACCATTAGAAAAAAAACCGGTGAGGGAGGGGAGGGGGGTTAAAAATTTTCGGTGCATGAATTTTTTTCCTCTGCATGAATTTTTTTAGGTACCACCGCTCGCAGGACTTTTTTTGGGAATTGTCACCCCCTCCGATTTTTTTCTAATGGTCCGTCCGTTATCTTCTGAAACGCCGTTTCAAGCTATTCGAGGAAAATCGTTTACGTTTGGGAAGAATTGCTGAGATCAAATTGAAATAAGGTTGAAAACTTTGACGTTTAACCTTTCTGAATTTCAACACTTTAAAAAGCAAATCGAGAACGAAATTGTGCAGAATAAGAGTAAATTGTCTTCATGAAAGGCCCCAAGGCACAGTCTGTACTTTCTTTGACGGTCCACTACAATAAAATTCAAATCAAATCTTTACATTAGATACACAGTCAAATAATAAAAACAAGTAAAGGACAACAATAATTGGAAAAGGAACTTCCTTGAAATTTCAATTAAAGCTAATCAATTTCGTTATACCATTTCACACTAATTATTCCAACCAGACGTTTGCTTCGTATATTACAGATGATTAGTTACAAGATCTTGTTGAACTGACTCAGTGTTACTTGGGACAAGAGAAACGAGTGAAAGCACATATCTACATTTGTAAAAAAAAAAATGTCGGTAGACTAAATGAAACAACCATTATAAAAGACGTAAGGGAATTGAACGGGTGTTTACACAAATTATTTCTTTGTGTAATAATAAACTACTGGAATGCAAAAGAAAAATTGTCCCCGAAATCTTAGAGAAATGGCATTGATATCTGCAAAAGGGAAAAGAAATTAAGAGAAAATGAGCCAACTGTCATCAAAGAATTAGATAAATTGTGCTCATATTTGCCAAAATATTGACTTCACTGGACGGAGAACAAACTGATCAGACACCATCACAGAAATTGTAAAGTTATTTTCATAATATTAAAATAGAACTGGAGAATGGGGTGACCAGAGAAATTCTTTTAAAAGTCTTGTAAGACATGTGTTCTCTAATTAAATTCAAGTAGAACCAAATTCTAATTTTGCTCGATAATTCAAAACAAAAATGATGAAGTATAACTGGAGAATTTTCGAACGTGTTCAAGTGTCCTGATGTTTTCAAAATAAAATTATACAAGGAGAGCAAATTGTGTAGGCAAGTATCAGAGAAGAAAAATTATTTCAAAACAATGTGATGTTCTAACGTAATTTTCTACCAAAAACGTGCTTTCACCCGTTCATTTCATTTTGTCCTCTGTAACACTGAAAGTTTCTCTGGTTTAACTGAGGTCAAACGTAAAAAAGTAAGAAAAGCCCTTTAAAGATAAGGTTTTTACGTAGAGAGCTCAAATATGATAAGTTTTCCGTCATTATGTGAGTTTACTAAATCATTTTATGGATTACTAAAAAGGTTTTAAGTCTTTTTAAAGCGAAGAATGTGGAGACTGGTCGGCGCTGTATGTTTTAGTTTTCTGTTTCAATGCGTGACTTCTGGAAAACCGATTTACTTTATTTTTCCTAAAATGTTTTTTAGTAATCCACAAAATGATTTAGTGAACTCAAACTGACGAAAAACTTATCATCTTTGAGCTCTCAACGTAAAAACCTTATCTTTAAAGGACTTTTCTTATTTTTTTTTTTACGTTTGACAGCGGTTAATTCTCTGGTAGGACTTTGTACTTTTTAAACTACAAGTTGAACAAGATCTTTGAAAAGCCACATGACAAGTTAATGTTTTGCAGCTGATATTGAAATGTAGCTTTTTCATCTAGCAAAAACAAATTGAATCGTTTCTTTGTCTTGTTGCTATCAAAAGTCTCGTAATAAACTTTTTCCTGCTGCAAAATCATTTAACAGCTGTCATGTGGCTATTTTTGTTGAGTATACACCCCTTCGCAAGTGAAACTTCAGTAACTCATCGCTAAAATGAACGAGAAATTGGCTAAGACTAGGAAATTTTATCGAAAAAGTTTTTTCTTGCGAAGTGGTGTATGCTTTATTTGGCAGTACAAAAATGTTGAGGGGGTACCCCGTTAAATTTCTTGTCAAAATTGTTGCCAGGGGAAACGCTGTGCAAATTTCATCAAATTTTCCCGCCAAAAGACTTAGTATATACAGGAAGAGAAATTTTGTCACACCTTTTAATTAGATAAGTGATTTTTACTTAATTAATTAACTTACGAAAAGTCATTGTAAATATAATTTAGCTATTGAGGAGACAGTAATAAAAGAATACAAAGAAATGGGAAACAATTTTGTTGAGTCTTTATTCATATTTTTTTAATTACTGCATTGTATGAGGCAGGCATATAAGATATTTAATAAACAACACAATGAAACTGAACAGTTGTTTTAATATCTTTATTGTTTGTTGACTCGAATAATTAAATATTCAACATAGGCTTTTAAAAAATGAAAAAAAAAATGGCGCATGCGTATTTTGAGCGCCCGTATTTTTTCTAAGTCTTTTGGTGGGAAAATTGGAGCCATTTGAACGGCGGGTACCATAGGAACTTTTCAGTGAAAATAAATTGTCACAATTTATTTCGAATTTTAAAATACTTAAGTTGCAGTTAACTCACATGAAAAAATTTCAGATTTCAATAGTTTGTTGACTATTGCGAGTTTTCAAATTCATTTGCTTTTGTTTCTCTATTAAAAATATTGATCGTACAGCGAGGGTTTTGTGTGAAGCCCTTAACAAGACACAAGATAATTTGGAGCTTGCTGGAGGCGGAATAATGGTAAAGGATGTAAAACCAGCACATATGGCCCGCGTAAATTGTCCCCTGCTTATTATTACAGTGCAAGTCAAATATAACCGACACACTAGCTGACAACAACTAATCGACGAAAACTGCTAAAAAATCTGAACGGTGACTGCTCCTAAAAAAATACGTTTAAACATTCCCCGCAAGGGTGCGCAATGAAAGAGAAAATACAGTTGTCAATCAGCAGTGAAACTGGAAAAGGATAGCCCCAAAACGTTTAAAATATAACTTGGTGTCAAATATTAATTTGCGTTTAAAGAGGTCACGAAAGAAGAAAGAAAACAAATCGGAATACAAATTATTTCATCGGTATGCAAAAACAACAAACAAACAAAATTGAAACCTTTTTATGAATTATGTGATTTGAGCAAACAGTAAAAGTTACAATGAATCATGTTTATCCGTTCCAGCAAATTTCGATTTAGTACGAATATCCAAGTACTAATGAGTTCAAACTTCCACGAACCAAAATTAAAATCGAAAAATCTGCTTGTTTTGAGAGTTGGAGACCTCGCATTTTAATTAGAAATTCTCTTCTTCAGTATCGCAATTTTGTCAAATACTTGCTTCATTTTAAACAACGGAGGAAACAGAACGATGTCCAAATATATTAAAATTTTCGTTGAGAGGACTCGTCTTGTTGACTAACTTGTTAATCTTGTGAAGGAAGAAGGCGAGGCCGAGAATTGAGAATTGAAAATTGAAAATACAATATTTCAACTCTATTCGGGAGTCATAATAATCATGTTGTGTCACAACTTTATTCCTGCTTAACTTGTCCTACTTCGAAAATGTGTGATGGCTCCGGCTTTTTTAAAATCCCATGAATATAACAAAAAAAAAAAGGAAAAATGAATAATTTAACCGACTGCAAACAAACAAATACGCTTCCATCTTAACTGATGTAGAGTACCGTGCTTGGGTATTAAAATACTATAGTAGTGAAAACTCGTAGCAAATCTAAAATCAAGGAGGCTCGCAACAGTTGTTGGCCTTCAAAAGTATCTCTTAATTGAAATTTTCCGCACACGAAAAGCTTTGGTTTTCTAAATGTGTCACGCGTGACGTCATCTCAGCCAACACAGCTTGTATGCATACTTAAAAACAAAATCTGTACGGTTTCCAAAGCAATCGTGAATAAACTTTAACGCCCGGGTTGCATCATTTCCACATTGTTCTTCAATGCCTATCTCAAGAAAGTGAAATTTACGTCTCGTCGCTACTGCTGCAACATCGCTTGTGAAACGAAAACATTCGGAATAAATGTTGGACTCAACTTCTGACTGCGAACTTGAGGTAATATGTCTGAAACTGCCAAAACAAAACGCAAATAAACGAGAAAGCCTTTAATTTGCATGAATCGGATATTTTCAAGTTTATCCCTAAAAAAGTTCTTTTAAAACGACAAGCAACCAAAATAATAATTCCTTTATAAGTTTTGGAGCAAGCTCTAGATTGCAGAGCTGAATCTCGGTAAAGTGTGAGGCGTAGTTCACTCTGTCAAAGGAGCAGTTACTTTTCTTGCTTCTTGTCAATTTTACTTTTGTTGGTCCACGCGAAGATTCGTAAAAAGAGTAAGAAAGAAACTCCGCTCTAAGTGGCTAAATGTATGAAAACATTTATCTCTGTTACCATTGTTTCAATTTGCGCTACTGGTCACTCTGCATTCAGGCTAATTGGATTGCGTCAAAAATTAGCCCCAAAAGGTGTTTTACTAAGATGAGAATCCGCCGCATTTGGAAAAAAGAGTGGAATTAAAAAACACAAAATCAAACTCTTCTTCAGGCCACTGACCTCAACGTTTTACTATGTATAACATAAATTTTAAACAGGCCTTTCTTCCTTTTGTTTCGATACCAAAAGAATTCGGAAATGATTCATGCCAGCCTGTAAAATCAATTCATGACTTTTACATGTCTTACATACAATTTACGTTTTCTGAATACGTTTTCCTATGTTTGTGATTGACCGTTGCTACGTTGCCAGCCTTTCTTCGGTTCAAGATTTGAACGTCAGAAAATACACTCTTAAGCATAGAAATACCAATACAAGACTTTATAAATCACAACGCTTTTCAATACGCCATTTTCGAGTTACCTTTGGCCTCTTTTTCAAAGCGAGTCCTGGTGCTCATTCTTTCATATGCAAATTATGCAAACAAATAGTTGAGCACTAGGCTTCACTTTGAAAAAGAGGCCAAAGGTAACTTGGAAGATGGCCTATAAAGTGTCTCACAAACAAAACCAAACCAATCACTTTGGCTTATCAACACAGACACAAACAGCGCAACGAACCAATCAGAACACTAAGTAATTACATGCAAACAGTGCCAAGTGCGGACAAATACGCGCGTGCAAGTCGTGATTGCTTTTCAGTTGTTTTGGTTCTCATTGGTTGAGAAAGTGGCACGAGTTTTGCTGGCCAATCACAGAGCGAAGTTGAACAGAACCAAAGCAAACGCAATTTCAGTCTGTGAATTTAAAAATATCTTCTCAAAACCCGACATGGAATATTTTGATAGAAACTGAAAAATGGCCTGATTTTATGTTCAATTTTCACCATGCGGGAAACGGCATTAATTGGCTCGCAATACTTTCCAAAAATCAGCATTGACTAAATATTTGCTTGAAACAGATCACTGGTTTCTTTTCCAACCATAAACGCCCTGCGTATCCAAAAATTAAACTTTCTCAGAATAGAAACAAAAACCGACCAATCCTCCTTAACGGTACCTTTTTAGTGACAACCTGTTTGAAAAACTATGGAAAACGCAGAACAATTGTGCAATGGCCAACAGAATTTTCAAACTGTCAAAAAGCTAACGCTTCAGCAGTAAATAGCTCCAAAATGATCAGCCAATAGTTATGCTAGATGGCATTTTTACTGCATGGATAAAACACCTCAAAAACTATTACTAAAATTTACTGCGAAAAGAAGACTCTTGTATGGCGTAATCTTGAGGTATCTTTGTTTAGAAATTGCACGTACTTGATCTTAATCTTCGCACTTAAAACATGGAAACTGGTCAAGAAAAGTCTCCTCATAAAACCTTAGCCGTGGGTGAGTTAGAAAACCTTCAAGGGAACCTCCACTCTTTCAACAAATTGACCCTAAATTGTTGGAAATAATTATTAGTTTCCCAAATTTAGTTTATAACGTGGGAATAAACATTGGGTATCATTAACGTCTTTTTTCACTTTTAAATTTCGCGGGAGATGCCATTTTTGATTTCGTGACGTCAATTGGTTGCAGCTATTGTCAGGAAGGAAATGAAAGAGAAAATCCTCTGTTTTAAACAATAGGGCAACCAGCTTACGTCATGAAATCCAAAATGAAATCTAAAAGCGAAAATAAGCGATGATAATATAGATTCTTTTGTACACTTAAATGTTATATCCACGTTTTAAAACAAACTTTGGAATCCAGTTATTATTTCCAACAATTTAACATCAATTTGTTGTAAGAGTGGAGGTTTCCTTTAACGAAAAACGATACAGACACTGAAAGTCATAAAATACTAAGACCAAACTGAAAGTCTGACATTTTCATTGAAAAAACTGTATCATGAAACTCGAGCAAATCTTTGGTGCAAGGTGACAAAACCAAAAATCTAACGTATCAACTATCAAGCAGGCTAAAAATTCTCACTGAAGAAACATTAATTCGCCCAGAATAAATAATCTTACTCGAAACTGAAAATTTTACGTGTTTTGACGTTGTATTCCGGACGAATAGAAACTGCCTTGTGAAATCCGTCAAAAAATGTTCTTCAACTCAGTAAACGTTTGTCTGAAAGCTATTGCGCAGAACTTTTCCTGTGATGTTGTTGCTTATGCTGCACAAGGTCATTCAAACTTTTGAGTCTGGATGAAATTCTAAAATGTCACTATTCAAATGAAAGTTATGGAGTAGTACTTTCCTGTGGTGCTGTCTATTACGCTGCACAAGGTGGTTCTAACTTTTGAGTCTGTGGATGAAATGCCAAACTGTAGCCATTAGCTACCGAACAGTATTGCCCTGTGGTGCCGTTTATTATGCTGTCCAAGGTGGTTCTAACTTTTGAGTCTGTGGATGAAATCCTAAAGTGTGACCATTGAAATGAAACCTACTGAGCCGTACTTTCCTTTGGTGCTGTTTATTATGCTGTCCAAGGTGTTTCTAACTTTTGAGTCTGTGGATGAAATCCTAAAGTGTGACCATTGAAATGAAAGCTACTGAGCAGTACTTTCCTTTGGTGCTGTTTGTTATGCAGTCCAAGGTGTTTCTAACTTTTGAGTTTGTGCATGAAATCCTTAAGTGTGACCATTCAAATGAAAGCTACTGAGCAGTACTTTCCTGTATTATGCTGTAAAAGGTGGTTCTGACTTTTGAGTTTGGGGATTAAATTGTTTAGTGTGAGTATTCAAATGGAAGCTACTGAGAAGTATTTTGCGTTAATGCAGTTTACTCAGCTGGATAAAGTTGTTCTAACTATTGATTGGTACAAGGCGGTTCTAAGCAGTACTTTCCTGTGGTGTTATTTATGACTCTCTACAAGCCGGTCCTTGGATGAAATCGTGAAACGATGGATTTAATACAACGTTTTCAGTCACGCAAGTAAAAAAATAAAATCATCGACCATTCGATAGATAAAGTCAAGAAATTGTGATATTATAGAAGAGTAATAAATAAACAACATGCCAAAGTCTCAGTGCCGTGCAAGATCACGTACTCGAGTTATTTGACAAAATGCACCACAAAAGTATAATGTTTTGTATGGAAACGCCATCTTGGCGTCTCTCTGAGGGAGTTAAAACATATATTTGTTACTTTGTTCTCTCTGTTGAGCTCTCAAACATTCACATAGACACTTCTCTTACCATATTGGCTTTTCAAACCTCAAAAACACATGGTGAATCGATGCTTTCATGTATGTGACATGTTTGTGTGCAGACATCTTTATGTCACGCACTGTGAAAAACCCTAAATTTCAAACTGCTCTATTTTCAAAACAAAGCAAGCTACCGAGCTGAAAACATGCAAACAGCTACTTTCTAAAATGTCTTTTACGCGAAGAAGATAAAAATGCAAAAGTCTGTTTACGTTTGAATTTTATGACGTCACGTGAAAACCCTCTATAAAAGATAGTTACCAACAGTTTTCTACAGTTCTGTCCTCATCAAGTCCTAAAACTTATTTTTTTCGATTTTTGGTATTAGAAGTTTTATATTCGCAATTTTCCTGGTTATTTATTTTCGTTGTCCCTAATAGCCGTTATATCTGAAGTTGCACTGTACCGCGAAATTAAAAGAAAAACTTTTTCCCTAATGTTTCGCCTCTTAGGTATACAAAAGCAACCGAGTTGAAGCATAAGAATACTGTATTGACCCGACGTGCATAAGCCGTACGTCTCCGCGCTAAAACCACACTGACCTAAGCCGCGTGCAAACCTCAAAAGTATGACTGTGTGCCTGTATCCTAGCCGCATCCTATATCGCTATATGCAAACCAGACTGGACATAATGCTTATACTCATGTAGAAGCCGCATTCTTAACTTTAAACCCTTTTCCAGTATTCAAAATCGTACGGCCTGACCCCGGGTAAATACGGAAATCTTTTGGCGCGCTTACTACTACTAACTTACTACTAAGGTTTTCTACCTCTGTGGAGCTTGTTTCGGGAGGTGAATATCTTTGCAGGTTGCTTAGGTCTGACATCTGAAGGTTCCTTGTGTCCTTTATAGAGAGAAAACAAAAAGATATTACTCAATGCAATAAAATAAGGACCGCTTTGACATAGCACCCATAGAGGGGTTTTCAATTGAGTGTCGAAGCAATTCTCGTTTTGCTTTGGTTTTGCATTGCTTCGCTCTGTGATTGGCCAGGAAAACTCGCGCCACTTTCTCAACCAATGGGAAGCAAAACCAAAACCAATCGCGACTTGCACGCGCGTATTTTCCCGCGCTTTGCGCCGGCTACATGCAATTTCTTCGTATCCTGACTGGCTCATTACAATGCTTACTTCTGTTGTGATTGGTCAGAGTAATTGCTTTGGTCTTGGTTTTACGACACTCAATTGAAAAGTGCTCTAACAGGGTTGCCTCTCATTTGGATACAAAACATTCCCTGACTTCTCACTGACAACAAACCAATTTTCACTGACCATGCAAAACAAATCCTCGGAAAAATGAAGCCAGCAATGGAGCCAATAGAAATTCTTGGAAACGACATTACCTTCAATAACAAGGAATGTCCTTCCCAAACCTCATGGCCAGCCCTGAATGTAGCAACCACTGATAACAACTGATACTATTTTAGATGAACAGCGTCTATTGTGTCAGGGATTTTACCTTGGTACAGTCTTTTAATAGACCTGGGGCGCTTTCCCTTTGCATGGAAAAACCGGGAAGAATGTTCTGTTAAAAGGAACAGGACGACAATGGAAAGGGACGGGCGTGTTCCTTTTGCACTGAGAGAGACCGGGTACTATTTTTCCAGGGGAAAAATCTGTTCCATTCCGGAACAACCGGTTTTTCCATGCAAAAGGAAAGCGCCCCTGGTGTCTCACATTTGGCCAGCTTGTGTTGCTGTTTTGCAACTAACCAGCTAAGTAACTTATTACTTAAAACGTATACGGCAATACATCCTTGTTCTGCTAATTCTTGCCCGATTCCTACGCAATAAAGTCATTAAAAAAAAAGACCCACTCACCAGTTTGGACAGCAATCTTAACGCTGCTTCAGTATTGTCCATTTTCTTATTCCATGCCTAATATCAACCTGGAAAGAAGACGAATTAATCAGGGACGGATCAGTGATCAGAAGGTAGACGTTTTCGCCGAGGGCCAAGGACCACAAATCTTTCGATCAAACTCTTTAATAGTTTGTGGTTAAGTCGTAACAGTCAGGAAAAAGCAGCATCAATTCGTTTCTGTTCATGAACCACCACCCCCCACCCAACCCACCCCCCATCGCCCTCGCCCTCCGATCCCACATGTGATAAGGGGGATCTATGCTTTGGAGAAAGGTAATACACCTTTTGAACACTATCCAAGCAAGTTCCACCACCGATCTGCACACTCGACAATCTGACGCATTTGGCGTAAGGCGGGGAGTCAATTTAAAACTCTTACACTTACAGTTTATGAGCTCGGTTATTGCTTATTACGCGCTTAAGCAGAAATGGAGTGTGAAGAGACAGTTAAAAAAACTAGCTTCAAAAAAACGCAGTTTTTCTTCAATATATATTTGACAATCATCTGTAAAAACAAGGGCCGTTACTATAAAGGTAAATAGCGTATTGAATTGAAACGGGGCCTCAAAAGGGGGCATGTCAATATTCTACATCCCATTTCAGACAAAATAAAACTAGCTTACATTTCAACAACACACGTTTAAAGTGCTTTTTGAAATCTCACCTCTTAAAAATAACACGTTGTATTCAATGGCCAGGGTGCTGCGATTCTTGCTTATTCCTTGTCGAACATAATTACGGACTGAGGATAAATAAAATTCATTAGACATCCTATATTACAAATAAAGTGAAACACCAAGGGGATAAAAAATGTAAAATTTGATCGATAAATTTTGTCTCGAACAAGACAAATAAACAAAAGCAGTAAGAGGAGACTTTCAGACAACTTATAAGAGATGGAAATCACCTTCGCTCTTTAACATAGTGTACTCAGTACTGCAGATAATAAACTTACATATCCTGATCTGCGCAATTTAATCATATTTTTTAGGTTCAGTCTCCACTTTGGTTGCAGCATCATTATTGTGGTTAATTTTAAAATTCATCAGGCAAGATTTCCCCACAGCCCTATACATTACTTGACATGTATTAACTCAAACTTTATGAACGCTCGTTGTTTGATTGTGAGGAATTGTATGAGTATTGTAGGTGTACATAATGCATCGGGCTGAACGTAAGTCTTTCCCTGAATTGTAGGCATAATGTCAAAGTTATTAAGTAGTACTGTACAATCTAGGGGTAGCAACTACATCTAAGAAGCTATCAATTATTAATAAATAGATGGCGCTGCCTTGTTACGAATTCGAGAATCAACTTACAACTCACAAATATGGCGCTAAACATTTTTGTCAACTTTGACATCAGAATAAAAAAATTCATAGAATTGTGTAGTTAATCACAAGGACGAAAACTTACCTGGAGCAGAGCGAGGTTCTTTGCACCATTGGAGTTCAAAGCTGACAGGATTTTGAAGCCACCACGAGCAAAGCTCCACGTGCTCCGAGTCTTAAGTTTTCTTTCTCGGTCAGGCAAAGGCTTGGTCTTTCCTCTATGGTCGCGCTAATTTTGGCAAGCATGTGGGTCTTCTGTAGGAATTAAAAGCGGTAAAGACAGAAGAAATGGCTTGAAGAAAAAGCAACATTTCCTTCCTTCCATTAACGGTCATCTGTCGAAGGCGATAGTGAGAAAAGAATTAGCATAAAATTTGCAATTAAAATCAAAATCCAATAAATCGCGCCTCGCCTTCGAAGAATGTTTTTACCAGGAGCGTTTACATTTTGTGCGAAAAAACCGGTTGCTTTGATTGAAAATCAAATGTAACACAGTCCTTTTTTTTTGTAAGAAAAACAAAAAACAAAACAACAACAACAAACAAACAAACAAGGAGATATTGAAACAAATTTCTTTCTTTCCTTGTATTCCAGAATTATCGTCACCTCATCCGCACCGTTATTGCTGCAAGTTGTCACTACAAGTGGTATTCCATTTTCCGGTGAAAAAATTATGTTCTGTTTGGCAAAAAATTCTCAATACGAGTTTTCCTTACAGGCCTCCAAGTGCGCACTCCCAGACCTTCGGGAATATACTGAAACTGACATTTTTCAGGCCATTTTAATTATTTAATAGATAAGTACTGAGGCCCACAGCATTATATCCAATAATGCTGCGAGCCGAAGTAATTATCTATTATAGTTACTGATCGTCATCCAAACCCATTGTTTGCTGCCTGCAATTATGTCAATGCATGCCAACCCACACCGACCCCCTCCCCCTTTTGTATTTTTTTGGTAAACAATTAATCAACTTAATTAATGACATTGACTAGATATTTTTATTTATGGTAACGGTTACGTAAGCTATTGTTTTCATGAATGACATGTACATGCGAAAAATGCAATCCACAGAAACGAGTATTCATCTGTCTGTTTGTCAAGGTAGATGTCCATTTGCATATTGCTCGACAAACATCACAGTTGTTTGTGAAAGTCAACTCGTTGTTTGCAACGGTGGCGGAAAGCCGCTCAGAAAGCAGTTCGGAATAAGAAGTTTCCTATCGCAAACAACATTTACTGTAAGTTAACAGGAATATGATGGTAAGTACTTACTTTTGTTCGTTGTAATTGCGTTGGTTTTGCGTAGTTGCATATAATCAGATCTTCTGCTCGTTGTTGAGGAATGGGTGTGTCGCCGAGTGAAGCGGGTGGAAAGTGCTCAATGGAGAACTGAACTGCCGAAGCCAAAATTGAAATATCTGTTATATATGTGATGGAAATTGTTAGTTAGGAATCTTCTTTGTATTAAAGGTACTTTTTGTGGTGTTTTCGGTTGAATGTAGAGTAAAAAATATGGGGACCGCTTCACCAGTGGACATGTGACACGTAAAGCATGCATCATTATTAAAACACGCAGCATTATTAAAACACGCTGCATTATTTTTAATTGCTCCGTGTTTTAGTTTTAATAATGCTGCGTGCCGATTTAGCACGTGTTAACATTACCCCTGATAATTTCCCTGCTATCAAAAAAGACCGCCTCCGTTTTTCTAACACACTTAGTTTGCATTATTTTCACTCTGCATTCGGTGATATAATGCAGGCAGAAAACAATGCGTTTGGATGACGATCAGTAATTATTAGCGTGCCAATTTCCAACCTCGTACCCCTTGACCAGCGGTCGGGAAACGAGCGACCCTGGAAAGATCCGATTTGAAGTCCGAAAATATCGGATTTCCGGCTAAACTGCACATGCTTAGGGTTGAGCTCCGCGAAAGAGTTCTGTTGTACTTTCGTTTATTTGAATTGTTTGAAAAAGCCAATCAGAATCGTCAACCTATCGGATCTTTCGAGAGTCGCTCGTTTCGTCAAGCTGCGCAGTACGAAGCGAAGACTCGAGGGACGAGAATGGCCAATTTCTAAAACTGAAATACATACAGATATATTAAAATTCAACTACAAAGTTAACTAATTTGTGGAGGTTTACAGCTTATCTCTAGTAACGTGCTCCATTCCAAGAAAAGAAATGTGAAATTCGCAAACCATCTGTTTACTTTGGGAAGGTAGTAAACTTTATGGCAAATGAACGCTAGGGATATGGAAATTTCCATGTTCGATCTAGTCATAATGTGCCAAGGAACTTGTAAATTGCCATGTTCCTTTCACAAATGAATTGCAAAAGAACATGGAAATTTTCACGTTCTTTCACAGACAAAAAACGGAAGGGAACTTGGAAATTTCCATGCTCCTAACGCCAAAGAACTTGGAAATTTCCATGTTCCTTTTACAGACAGAACATGAAGGAATTTGGAAATTGCCATGAGCCTTTCACCAAATAAAAAAAAGAACTACCGTAAAAGCTCCATGAAGCCCCCCTTCTCTATTAACCCCCCGGTTGGAAGTCGTTTTTTGTAATAAGCCCCCCCTCTCGACCTTTTCGGACATGAGATTTTCCAATGAGCCCCTCCTACTCTCTCTTACGAAATCCACTTCAGCAGCACTGTTGGTTTATTTTTAAATAAATACACACTCAAACACATAATACTGTTTGTTGCTCTTTATTAAATAATCAAGTTTCACTGCAGTTGTCCGAGTTTGGTAAGAAAACTATTGTAAGACAAAAACGGCGTGTTTGAGATTTCAAATAAGCCCCCCCCCCCCCTCTAATAAGCCCCCCGTCAATGAGGTCTGAAATTAAATAAGCCCCCGGGGGCTTAATAGAGCTTTTACGGTATTAAGATTTGGCATCAAGATTGCTTGAATTGCTGAGAAAAGACTCCACTTTATAGACTGCACCTTTACTAAATTAACGTTATATATTATAGGGTTCAGAGCCACTTTAAATTATCGAAAAATTAAGGTGGCTCTGAACCCAATGTACATATTTTTTTAAAACTTTGTAGAAAGATGAATCTTGATATGCAGATTGCAAGTCAATAATAAAAAAAATGGGGGTCATCGGACTCGTTTTTGAATTACAGGCACCTAAAGCAAAACTAAAGCTCTTTATTTACGGATTTGAAACTGTAGATATTTGTGGTATATATCTAAAGTATAAAATGGTTTATGGTTTCTTCAAGTGTCTTGTTAAGTCAGAAGCGAAATTTCGGAGCATTTGCACGTGAAAATTGCAGAGGAACGAGTCGACATGAGTTGTAGCCATATTATAGATATATTATAGATGTTATCGCCGGACTGATTTGCCGAAGAAAAACAGAAAATAATACAAAATAAAGCATTCTTACCTTTAGATTTCGCCATTTTGTCGATTTTTTTTTCACCCGAAGTTTAACATATAAGGTTACCATAGCAACAGTACAGCCTCTTAGAAACACCCTTAGCAAAGACGACGGCGACGGCAAGTTTCCCACCCTTGGGTCGCCATTAGAAGTCAAATTCCCACCCCAGGCAATAGCACAACAAACTTTTCAAGATGGCAGTCTAGTCAAATTTCCCACCCAGGGGACCACTGTGGAAGTCTAATTCCCGTGGGTTGCCCGTTGCCCTCCCCCCCCCCCCCCCCATCCTCGGGCAAACCATTGATAGGTGCATTATGTAGTTGCATACCCACCTGGTTCTTCATCTGAGGTACCGGTAAATTTTGGTTCACCACTGTGCCGTCACACTTCAGTAGAACATTGAACATTGCGTGATTATTGCTATTTTTTTAATGATTGTGTTACTTAGTTTCCGTGCAGACAGCCACATTTTTCCTTTCAGATAGGAATCGCCACACCTTAGCCTATGATTGAAAGTTGTTATTAGATTAGTCTCGCTATACTATCCTTATTGTTGTAATTTTGCGTCAGTTCGTATCAGTCTTTTATCGTGTGCAGACCCAGCAGTTCTTTCTGTTTTTACCTTAAAAATCGAATAAATTTGTTAAGTGCATCGACGGTTTATTTATGTGGTAACACTGCCCTATCGGAGCCACGACGTATCGGCCGAGGTAGCGGAACAACCACCAGTTTCATTTGGTCCTCTGCATTGCAAAAAAATGCGTGCCTTCCGTATGCATGACAGACAAAGGATTTCAACTTCGCGTATTCTCTTGTGCATCCATTTAAATTACAAGTTAAAGTACGGCATTCGTAGTCAGCATGACGTGTATTATAATGCGTAAACAGCGTAGAAAGAATCAGAGCTGTGAAAGCACAGAGTGCACACTTCCACGCCATTTTGTGCTTTGAAATGCTCTTTTACTGATTTTCATTCATAGCTTGTCAAAGCTGTTCCACAAAGGGCGCAAAGGTGACATTTTTTCATAGAGGGGAGAGGGTGGGACCTGTTAAAAAAAAAAATAGCTGGAAGTGCTGGTTCCCCGGACAAAAGAGGTAAAGCATTGTGGGGTACACCGTCAGAAGTACCAACGATATCGGAAAATGTTCCTTTTCTGAATTGTCACGTAAACATTATGAGAATCTTTTTTTTCACTTCTCTCTACCCCAAGGTTTAAAATTTTGTACTCTACCACGCGAAATCACGAGCTCATCAACAGCAAACCAGCGTTGACTGCTTCATTCAGGAATAAGCCAATCAGATTACGTCTTTACACGCGGTGCCTCTCAATGAAAGGTAACGTTGGCAAAAATACGTCATTCCGTAGCTGGTACTCGTACTTGTAATGTCAGCCGGGATGTTCTGGACCAAGTACGATTCAAAAAGCTTGGTCGAGTGGTTAAACCTCAATGGTTTGCCACCAACCGTATGTGACGTTATCAAAGGTGAGTGTTATTTCAGTTTTCTCTCTTTAAATTAAGCCTTAAGCTAAAAAAGGGTACTTTCTCTGTCACTAAGTTTGGCGGAGTCGTTCACGACCTCGGGTTAACGACACCTTGTCCAAAACCAGTTTTCATCCGATGGCTTTTAATTTTTGTAGTTTCAAAGGGGAAAGGGCTAGATAATACAAGAAATGTTTATCAGAAAAACGTAGTAACGCGAAGACATGGTTGTAGAATTTTTGTTCTACAAGTAAAAGTCGCAAACCAAAACTAGATTTCGCGCGCACGTGCGATCATTCTTGCACATTTGTGCAAACGTTTACATCCATTCAAAAACGGGAGACAGTATAAACTCAAAATAAACACTGACATTTTAAGAGCGACTTGCTGTATCGGTCACCTATACCTATGCAAGATAGAAAAAAATCGATTTTCTGAAAATTTGTCAGGAAGAAGGTTTTTACTAACTTGTTTTAAGACTGTAACTTTGAGGCTGTTTGGAGATTTATTTTCTTCTCCAGACGGCATTTTGTATTTTGACCCTAAAAGAGCCAAACTCGGCCCTGAAATTACACTTTTTGCGAACGCTAGCAAGCGAAATTATTGCGCCTAGCTGGAAAAGCTAACCATGTTATTAAAATATAATGTTTTAGTAGTTATTTCGTGTTGTCAGATGCACATTTAATACGAACCTGAATTTTTAACAAATTTTCAAAATTATACGCTACGGTGATGTCGCGTCACATCCAAATTTAGGTCAAATTCATGGACCAAAAAGTCAATCTGGTACATGGATTTACCTCCCAAAACTATTTTTCTGGATAAACATATCACTTCATTTTACTTTTTATCGCAAATCTAGCTTGGGTAAATAAAACGCAAAAATTTGACAGCGTCTTGAAATCAAGCACTTGAGCTAATCGCTTGACATTTTGACCTTTCACGCCGCGATTATTATCTCGAACACTGACCCTGAAATGTTCGCCTGTGGGTCTTAATTCCGGTGAAATAGTTGTTTTAAGCCTCCAGATATCAGATATTGCAATTTAAAGACAGTTTCTAGCCGCAAACGAATATATTTAGCAAAGGCATATTTTGAATAATTAAGTCTAAACATTTGGCGGTTAGCGAGCACTGACAATGCACGCAACAAAATGTCGCTTTATAAATCGTTATCGAGAATAATCTTTAGGAAAACTAGAAGAATAAATAGTTGAATAACTACTTGGAGTTATTTCTTTCCTTAATCTCGCCTATCTTGATAAGAAATGGTAACATTACTTTAAGCTACTTTTCGTGGCGTGACGAAGCACTCGGATTACATATTAACCATTGACACGGGATACCCAAGCTAATGGATAATTCGATTCGTTTTGTTTTTCGTTCAGTTTTGCCAGGAAACACACAAAAGTCTCGAAAGAAAAATGTTCCGAGGAATGGCCGACGTGTGATACTACTCACTTTCTAAAGTGGCCACGTTGCCAGCGTGGTTGCTCCGGTAGTGTAGTGGTTATCACGCCCGACTAGTAACTGGGGAACGTCGGTTCGATTCCGACTCGGGGCAAAAAGTTTTTCTTTCAATAGAGATGTGTGTCCAAAGCTGAGTGGCAAACTGTGTTTGCATGGTTCCATAAGTATATTATCGTCAGTCGGTGTCGGCATTACAATTACATTTTCACAACCTCCATGCTGACCCGCCAATTCTGTTAAGTACTATTATAATAGTTCCTAGTGACTGATGAATCCCCGCTAGACAGTTCAACCTCTTGAAAGCTGCACATCGGTGAGATATCTATTATTTCTGGGTGTAACAAAAAATAAATACTTGGAGTTATTTCTTACCTTAATCTCGCCTATCTTGATAAGAAATGGTAACATTGCTGCGTCTTCATAGCTTGTTCGAAACACTCTCAGTGGCCAGGCTACTAATGCACCAGTCAAAGTAAACCCCGACCCCCCCCCCCCACCCCGGGATATGTGGGGCTTTAGTGGGGCTTTATCATGTTATTGGCAGCTCTTCGAGTCCCCACTACGTGGGGGATTCGCGCGTTTTGTCCCTCTTGTCCTGAGGAATGTGGGGCATTAGTAGGGGATTCGATCTAATCCAAGATGGCGGCGATCGTTCCTGCAAGGACTTCTGGGTACATTTCAGCACATGGGATCACTCAAGATGGCGGATACAAGCCTTGACAGGTATTCGTGGAATCCGTTTTATTCTTATTCAAATCAGTACATAGATTAATTTAGGGCATGAATTAAAGAGGGCAAACACTTAAATGTTGAGATGCCGATGAAGTTTTGTTTTGCTACTTCGTAAAAAGAAGTAAATTCGCTCGTTTAATAATTGTTTGCATGATTCCTTGTAGCAGGGCGTACCCAATCGATGAAATCGATGATCGATGACAATCGATGACAATCGATGCCAATTAATCGATTGATATTGATAATCGATGAACAATCGATCGTCCAGGTTTGTGTGATTATCGATTGTCATCGATTATCAATATCAATCGATCAATTGGCATCGATTGTTATTGATTATCAATATCAATCGATTAATTGGCATCGATTGTCATCGATTGTCAATATCAATCGATTAATTGGCATCGATTCTTTAACAATTTTCATCTATTGGTTATTATTGTTATTTTCAGTGATGATTTCCAAAGGCAGAGTCTCTTGATGCATTTTAATGACGAAAACAATGACATCATTGGCAGAAGATCGAGGTTTTTGTACAACTTGACAGATAATCAGCTTAATTCTGCTTAACTCTGTTAACTGAATAAAGTTGTATAGCTGTATAGCATACACATGCGTCTTGTCTTTTCGCATTTCCCGTCCTTTCCTCTGGTTTGTGCTCGATGAAAGTTACAACAATCTGATTTTATTAAAAAAAAAAAACAATAAACTTGAACTTTGAAACCCAAACATCTAGAACATAACGTGAAAACACTTACAGTTTACTTACAGAGGCGATTTTTGATGTAATTGTTGTCGCGATTTCGGTTGCGACTTTTGGTCATTGTTGTCTCGCTCGCGCTGCAACTCAAATTCTACCTGTTATCACAAGGCGTTGTGACCTTACGACGAAAACGACATCATCCTTTTTTGTAAGACGTGTTTACGTATTTACCACGTTTCGTAGACATTCTAGCTAGTGATCAAAATCGCAACTCGTTGCAGCACTATCACGAGAAAATACGCAGTGGAAATCGCGGAAATTGCACCAAAATCGCCTGTGTAAACGGGCCGTATTAATTTTGAACGGGGTGGCCAAAAGTGTCAACTGTTTGCAACTTTGAAGTCCAGTTTACAGGAATTCACTTTCAAACTATAACGATGTTAATAGTTTTATACCGCTTTCAAAAAAGTACCTCGCACCAATCAGTGGCACATTAGTAGCCCGGCCTCGGCATAAACAGTAGAACCCATGTCTATTAGACTGTAACTGTCGCCACAAAAGCGGTTTACATTTACTTGCGCAAACATAAAACAGGTCAACAACAACAGCAGCAGTGCAAGGAGTACGGAAAACAGACAAGTTAGTTCCTCGAAAATAAGTGTTGCTTGAATTGACATCAGTGTGTTAATGACGTGAAGGTAAATCGCGTTTGCCATGTACGCATTGATCAGATCAATCATAAACAGTAAAAGCAGTAACAGGTGGATCACTCTTTCTTTTTTTTCATCAAAATAATAGATAAACTTTGAAGGCTGTACAATTTTACGTGCATGACAAAACCGCGAAGAAGTGGAAGAAGAAGAGCAGGTACTCGCTTTTGCAGTGAGAGACTCGGCAGAAGTGTCCAAACTGTGGCTTGTAGTGCTTTCGTGACCAGTAGCAACTGTGCTTGTAGCGGAGGCTGTACATGTCATATTGTTTGCTTTTTCCCTTGCCGCTATAACTTTCTCGATCAGGACCGTTTTTTTCCAACTTTTTTTGTACGGCTCGCCCATTTCGTCCAAAATTTCGCGCAATAACGTAATGGTCATATAATTCGGGTTGCCTTGTTTTATTTTTTCTCTTTCATCCTTTCGTTGCAAATCCTCTTTTTTCTTCCTCTCTTCGTCCATTTTCTGCAGTCGTGGCAATTCCTTTAAAATATCCGTCAAATAAACGTATATCGGCCATTTAGGCTGTGAACCACTAACCTTTCCCACTACTTTGAGGATGGTATGAACTTCAGACCAACGATAGGTGGGAGTAGTTTCCAACTCCCACCCAAGAGAGTCTTTTTTCTCATAGTTTAACACCCTAAAGCAAATGGTAACTTTTTCTCTTTTTTTGGAATCTGATCGCCATTCAAAAACTGGAAAGTTTGATTTTAGAGACGGTGATCTTACAATCCTGACAATATGGGCAACTTGTAATCCTTCCGATGGAATCCACAATGCAACGATGTCGTTGATGTAAGTACCAGTTTCGACGCGTTGAGGGTTCATGAGATTTTCGATTTTTTCATAAAAATCGTTTCTCGCCGACTCCATCCATCGTGCAAGTCGTGATGTGGCAGGACGGTATACTTTACCTTCCTGCAATGACAGAAATTCTGCCATATGGTAATGTTGCCCTTCATGCTCTACATAATTTGGACGAATAGAGTAATCGGTTTGACGTTCTGCGCTTTTGGTTTTTTGGTCAACCCGAAGGCGTTTTGGCAGGGGCTCGAGAATAACGTTTTCGTCCACCAGTGAATGCTTGTCTGACTCTAAAGCTACCAATTTGTCACGAAAATGTTCCCTGATGTTGGTATGTTTGGGGCAGATAAGTGTATACTCGTCTCTTTCCTTGTCTGTTGCGAATTGCAGAGAGAGACACTGTTCGTGATACCAATCTTTGCAAGTAGGATAACTGCATCCCACCCAGTGAGTGTTTTTGGGAGGGATAAACGATTTATCTAGGTACTTGCACTTCCTTTCATTATAGAATGAACAATGTGTAGGACTGTCTTCATCGTCATCTTTGTCTTCCTCATCCTGATCAGTGTCTAAAGAGGCTGTCGCGGCCAAATCTACCAACGCACTAAAATGATTGCTTCCATGATCTTCAATGGCAGTTAAAAGCACCTCATTGTCTAAATCAAATAGATCCTCACTAGATATTACCTCATTCTCATCAGGTGCGTCCCATACGGCAAACGTTCCAAACTCGGGAGTATTTATATTGATAATGTCATCGCCCTCTAATTTAAGGATGTTTCCTTTGACTAAAGCTGGCAACATACCTATAAGCTCTAACGTCTTCAGAACTTCTTTCTCTGCCATTATCATGCCCGCCTTAAGTTCATCGTCGATGTTTTGTGGCCATTGCGGCAGTTGCATGTCTTGAGCCTCTTTTTCTACTCCCAATTTCAGTTCTTCTAATTTTTGCACTCTTCCTGAGAAATCTATCATGTCTAGCAAGGATAAATTAGGCTTCCCTCGACAGAAACATCGCAACTTTCCAAATAATTCCTCGCACTTTTGCGAACCGAATGTCCAAGGATGAAACACATGATTCGGAAAATACACCGAAAACATCTTCATTGATAGAATGAGGCTATGTCCCGCCAGAATTGTATCATCAAACGTTTGCTGTGAAATAAAGTTTTGATGAGCATCGTATCCTTCAATTTTTAACCAGGCTCGCCAATATCGAAGGAATGTCACAGGTGCCCAGGCAAGCTTTGCGCGTTGTTGCACAGTCAATTCCCTCTCCGTATACGCCTCTAGCAAATACTGCCCCATTTGCAAGTATGCTCTTGTCGCAAGAGTTTCCTTATCACTCCACTCTTTCATACAAACCCTGACTTCTTTCCGTAAAATTCTCATGGCCGCATTGACGTTCTGCTTGTCTTTCACGAAAACGTCACTTTTCCATAGACCCGATCTTATTCTGTCCTTTTCAAGCACCTTTATTATATGTTCTATTTGAGCGGTACCTTCGCCAATAATGAGAATGCGTTTAACGTTCAGTAGTTGGTTGCGCCATTTTTTTATTAGATGTCGCCAATCTGGGAACATGAGGGTTGGTACGAAAGTATCAATATCCATGTTCTGATAGTCTTCAACTACAACGTTGAACTCAAAGGAGTTATAATGAAGACTGACGATATCGTTTCTGTCCTCTTCCCGTTTTTTGAAGCGATCGACATAATATTTACGGACTTTGGAATCACCATCCGCTCCTAATCCAACTACTTTCATACCGTTACGGTATCCCCACAAAGCGACTTGATTGAACCAGTGGTTCACAAGGGCGTGGTCTTGACCCTTATAAACAGGGCTGATAGCCAAAACAAACGACGGTACGTGATCTTGCAGTGGTGCCAGCAAAAATGCATTAGCTTGTTTAGCCCTTTCGTTACTTTCAGCCTTCACTACATCTATAATGTCTTGAGCGGTAGTGAGGACACACTCACTTTCTGTTGCCAAACCTATCAGCTTATTACCTTTAACGCGCAGGGTGGGAATGACCGCAGTTGCGTCGATCGCCAGCTGGAAAACGCCATTATAGCCAATTTTCTTGTAAAATGATGCGGCTAGTTTCATGGCGTTTTCCTCTAACTTAATAGGAATGGCATAGTTACACCTTGCTGTGCGGTACATCGTGTTTAAACTGGGACCACCAATTTTATCCTTAACGATTTTGGCCAACGCTGGACCTCCATAGTCAAGAATGGTTGCAAAGAGGGATTTCGTCTCATCGCTCCATCGCTTAACTGGCGTGCCTCGATTGTGAATCAAGTTCTTAAGTAAGGAAGCCAATACTAAACAGTCTTTATCAGGATTTTCCATCATAGCAGCAATTTTAATAGCTATGTCAGGAACAGCACGATTAATATTGTTTTGTTCCGTTAGTGCCTTAAGTTCTTCAAGCGCAATTTCTTTATCTCTTAACTGTGTCTGCATATCTCGTACTTTTGCGCGATACATATCAAGAAGTGCGGAATACTCAACCATGTCTTGCAACAGACATTGTACAGCTTTTGATCCCGTTGCCTCCCTTGATGATATTTGTGACATTTCGAGAACGATCTTGACTTGTCGTAAAGCTTTTTCTTCGAACTTTTCTACCTCTGTACTTAAAGTAGTTAGAATTTCGGGACCAATAGTTGCCGCGGTTCTGACGGATGCTAGAGTAGACGACAAAATTACTTTTTGTACACTTCTTGCCATGGCCAATTGTTCCCGTTGGAATTTGTCAACATTATCCCTCACTATTTCCTCTACAGAAATGTCCGAAGTAGTTTTATCAGGTTTGGGTTGCGTTGTTGTAGATGTACTGGACTTTGCAATGGACCTTCCGAGTCTTGTTCCAAGTTCTTTTTCAATTTGAACTTTTGTCCTTGACTCGATCTAAAAGTTAAAATTATCAGATCAAAATAAGGTGGGCGAAATTACGAGCTGTGCTGTTGGGTACTGAGAAGACTGGAGAAGAGTAGTACTGTATAACATTACTACTGACCCAATGGAGGTCATTATTAAAACTAAGAAATACTGAGTTACACTGTTCTTAATGAACGAATAATTCACTGTATAATAACAATAATAAACAGGTATTGAACTAACCTTGTCAATATTGTCGCTTGCCAACAGTGATGATACTAAGGTCCTCTCTTGGTCTGGTCTTGTTGTTGGTAAGACATGTACTCCTGATGAGGAAGACTTTGAAGAGGTTCCTTTGCTCGTTTTGGAAAAAAAGTCTGTCATATCTCTGCATCCTGTTGAGAACAATAATTTGATCAACTGGATCAAGTATTTTTCTGCTCAACTTCCCCGCAGGCAAATCAAAGCAGCTGATGAAAGTCACGACGTGTTCAGAATCAGCAAGGTTGTTATCCCTGTGACTCACTTACTCACTCACTCGACTGGCCATTTGAACCCGGGAGGGGGGGGGGGGGGAGGGGGAACGGGCATTTGAAACCCTTAACACCAAACACTTTAAAAACGATTGTAAACCCTTGAAAGCCCTTGTAAACACTTTCAAAACCCTTTTCGTTTAGTCTGTCTGTCTGTATGCCTGTCATGCAGTGTCATGTCATGCTTCACCGCGGATGCGTTTTAATTCATTGTTTTCGCAGGAAACGCTCAGGAAACACGTGGTGTTGGATGCCGTCAGCTGTTCTTTCAGGTTCTTTCCAGTTCGTCAGATTTCATCAGTCGAGCGGTCAAAACAAATTCGGTATTCTGCGAACGTATTTCTGTTTTACTGCTGTTTTGTGTCAAGGTCATTATGGCTAATAATACAGTCACTGTGAATAATAACGAAATCGTTCAAGTTGAAGCAAGCGAAGAATCTGCTAAGCTGAAGGTCAGTCTGGTACTCGCAATCAATCATTGAACTGAACTGATTCATCAGATTCATTCATGGCGAAACCGGCAAAAACTTATTAATAACCGTCACGTTTTTTGCAGATCACTGTGGAAATACCGGCCTCGGAAAAGGAGAAAGTGCTCCAATTTGTAGAAGGATGTGGCGGCAAGGTTTTCGATGGTAAGTTCACTCAGGTTATAAAGTCCAACAGCACTTTCAAAGCAAGCTAAAATGTGTAGCCGTTTTTCAGTTTATTAAAATCCGATCAATCACTTCATTCTTTAAATCTGTTTAAATCTAGCAGGCGAGGGAGAGGTGGCTGAAACAGAAACTCCATCTACGATCGCAAAGGCCGTAAGAGGTTTCATTCAAAAACACCCGACCATCTCAGTTGCATTTTTTGCAAAAGAAATCGTCCGACGCTCGCAGGGCACGTTATCCACGCTGTTGAATAACCCGCCCTCTACTTTCCCATCCGGCGCTGGAAGAGAACCGTGGGAAGCCATGAAAAAGTTTTTGGCGAGTGAGGACGAACAAAAAACCAGCTAGAAAGGAAAGGTGAGTATAGTTATTTTACTGAATAACTAAGGCGATGTTGTGACCACATCACTGCTATGTCCTGGGGTTTTTTAATAAAAACCAGAAAAAGTAAATAACCGCAAAGTAAAACGTGTGAAATAGGAAATGCCACACCCCCCAAAAAAACCCTGAAATATCCTGAATATTACACATATTAACTTCGTTACTTCTGGGTTTTTTTGCATGTGTTTTCTCTGATTTTCTCTGGTTTTCTCCACCGTCAGCGAGAAGTAAAGGTAAGGGCGAGCTGAGCCTGCAGGCTGTGCAGAGCACAGACACAGCCCAAACCGCTCAAACAGATCCAAACAGTGGACCAAAAAAGAGGAAGACGTTTGACAAAATGGAGCTGGCAGCAATGGACACGGTATATAAAGCGTCAAAAGGGCTGCCGACAAGCTCGATGATCGAGCGTCTGACGTCGTCACTGGGCCTCGAAAAAGACCAGGTATTATGATGTTTTATAAACGTAAAATGAGTGCTAAAATTAGTAAAATTTACCTCTCGGCTTGGATCGTTTCACATTGTTTTCATTGTCAAGTATCCAACCAGCTTTCACTTGATGAACCGCCTCCCTTGAATGCCGTTTTAGCATCCAAACAGCTTTATGGGTTTTCTGCGGATAACTTAGAGTCACTTGACAAGCATCGCATCTTAAACTGCTTTCAAAGTTGTCTGGCGAAGAAATCGAACATCCCAAACAATTAAGCTGCTTCAGGATAGTATTAAGGCTCGTGTGAGGTGCACCAAAGGTATTCAAAATCGGCAGAAAAAGGATAACCAGAAGGGAAATTCTTATTGAAGTCATGACTGAAAAATCAGCTACACCTTCCCTACACGTGGGTGAGTTGGTGTTACCCAAGTGTCTGTGCGTGCTTGCACCACGCCAGTGACTATTGTAGTTGCGGCCAGGGTCACTGTTGCGCAGAGTGTAAAAAAAAAACTGAAAAAAGTAGGATTTATGCTAATAATGGGAATAATTTCATAATAACTAAAGCATATTGTTTTTTTTCTTCTACAGGTATCCACCTGGTTTCAAAATCACCGCCGCTTGGAGAGAACCAAGGCGTATACACCAGGGCAGTACGCGCTGGAAGTGGATACTAGTTAAACCAGATTTGTAATGCAACTGACGCTGAACTGAGAATGAACTGGAATGAATAAAGAGATAAAATACAAAACATGCGTAATCATTTGTGAATTTATTTTATTCATGTTTTATTGTGTTTAATTACAGTTATGTTTATGATTTAAAACTTCCAAAGCAACACATTGTTGAGCTGATTGTTGTATTTTGACTGTGTTGTACGCTAGCTGTTCTACGTCACACGCAATCTCAGCTCGGTGTAATTCTCAGAATTCTGGATAGAACTGACTGGTATTACTGACAATTCCATGTTCTCAGCGTGTGGGCAGAGACCTGTTGGAATACTAAGAAAAATAAATTAAAAGTTTTGCATCGGATCTAGGTACGACGCAACCATTGCGTAGTTAAAATTGACAGATGGACAAAATGGCGTACGAAATAACTTCGATTTTTGATGTGATACATTGAAGTAATCTTTTTGATTAGAGAAAATATGAAACCCCAATCGATGACAATCGATGATTCATGAACACTTTTGTGTGATTATCGATTGGTCATCGATTGGCCGATACCAATCGATGCCAATTAACTAACATACATCGATTGATCGATTGCTTTTCCGATCATCGACTTTCATCGATTGGGTACGCCCTGCTTGTAGGTGGAAAGCCTCCCTACGTAATGCAGGTATAAAACAGGAGTTTGTGGAAGAATACGCTCAACTTTTTGATAAAAATCGGTATGCTTTTTTATGCATGTTAAATATTAATACGATTGTATCGAAAAATATAATCTGCCCAGCTTAATTAAGAAATGCTGCATCGGAGATTCAAAGTAATCCTGTCTGTTTATTCCTAAACGAGAAGAACAAAATAGCTATTCTTGATTTACATCTGCGGTATTTATGGCGCAAAAATAAGCCGCTTTGTTTTATTGTATTATTTTATTTATCTAGAATGCAAGAAAATATGCTCAATGACATGACAAAGGAAATTCTGAAAGACATTGGCATTGTCGCAGTTGGAGACATGTTACTGATACTGAGACATGCAAAAAAGGTGGGTTTGTTTATTTTCTTTGCCAGAAAACAGAACTTTTGCCAGTCACTGAAGCGTAATTTTGACTGCTAATTTGTTGCAATCTTTCCATTTTAGCTGTCAACATCATCTGCAAGTCCTGCAATTACAGATGAAGAACAGAAAAAAGACAAAAAGGTTTGTGAAAGGGTATTTGTTTTAAAAAAGTCTTTCAATTTATAATAATTTCAATAGCAAGTATTAATGAGAGTGTGCATTTATTCTTGTGAAAAGAGCTAATGCCTTTTTCGTTTTAAAATAGACCAGTTCAGGATAGTACATCACATGTACAACTTGTAAATTCTCTGGGCAACATATCATGAAACTTGAAAGCTGTATGGAAAATAACCCTTTGCATTTCAGGTAGCATTTCAAAAGCAAACGGTGAACATGAATTGGGCTTTTGTAATTAAAATCACTATATTTCAAACTAATTAGCTTATTAACTCTGCCTAAAATTTTGTCACATATATATTTTTTTGAGGCAGAAAGATTCCCAGTCAGTTGTTGTTCATCGTTCCAAACAGTTGACCATAACGGCTGATGGCCAGACTGGTCCAGAACTTGTTGTAAGTGTGTGCATTTTGCAATTTTTTTTTTCACTACTGTCTCTCGAATAATCTTTTGTTATGATAGTGCCTATCTTGATAATGGTAATGATGATAATGTTGAAAGTTAGCATGTAAGTCACTGTTGAATGAGAATGAATTTCAAGAGATGTCTTTATCAAGCCTCCCTCATATTACCATTCACAAGGTTTTATCCCTATGTGTAAAAACAAATTTTGACTTTATAGGCACCTGTTCCAGAAAGTCCAGGTTTCAAACATTGTGTTGGTTGATCATTAGGTTGAATCGAAAAGTGAGGAAAAGGAGACTGTTTCAGTGCAGTTGCCAAGGAATGAGGTACTTGAAAAGAGCAGAATCTTTAAGAAAGGAAATAATGGTACCCTGACAAATTACCAACAGGTAATTAACAATGCAGCCTATGAACTGTGTTTGGAAAACCCAAATTTGATAAATAGTAAGGGCGAGCTTCTAAATCTTTCAAGAGTTAAAGTTGATGAAGAAGGGTATTTGTATAAGAAGAAAAGAAGTAGATCATTGGCATTTGGTGCTTCTAATGAGGAAAGCAAAGAAAAGAGAAGCAAGATTTCAGCTGAAATTCGGCATAAGAGAATTAAAGACCTGTCAGAGGACATAAACAGCATAAATATGAGCATGGCTCTTTTGGAAAAAGAGAGGTACAAGCAGCATAACATAACATGAACAAGTATGCTCAAGCTGCTAGCTTGGAGGAACAGATTTCATCTAAACGAAAAGAAAAACGTGTCCTTGAAGCAGAGCTAACCATGCTGCCTCGTGAATTTTTCAATCACAAATTAATCAGGAAAATCTTCAGTTGCCCCATCTTCAGTTGCCCCAGGGGGTGGGGCATTTTCTTCTATTTCCTGCAAAATATTTCTCCACATGTTGGGGCATTTTTCACTTTTGGCACGCTACTAAAACTAATCCCCACCTATATCCCGGGGTGGGGGGGGGGGGGGGGGTCGGGGTTTACTTTGACTGGTGCATAACAAAACCACGGTCACAGGAATGTGACGCGTGAGAGCGTCCAAATTCTTACTATTTTTTATTATTATTATTTTTTTTGCAATTGATTGTTTTGTTGCTGTTTTTTTTTTCTTTCAACGAGCTCATTGTCTGGTGTGCACTTCCTGGTATCAAATTTCGCAGAACGGTGCACGTGTTTTGGAGCTGTCTTGTTTTAGCGCGATTAATATTTTCTTGTAAAAAGCGTTATATCCTTTAGCCTTTCAAATTAACGTCAGATTTGGTTTTACTTGTATACAACATACGTTACAGGAGAATCCTGCGTTTATATTAAAGTTAAAAATGGTAATTTAATGGCTTCATGTGGTTTTGCCATACTTGTGGGGGGAAGTTCTCAAGTGAACTCCTTACGTAGCCAAATGAAGGATGTGTCAAAATGTACCAGAGGCATTCCGGTTTGGAAAAGCACCTATTGTTTGGTCAGTGCAAGATGTTGCATGAGAGATGCACTCTGTTGGACTTGGCTAAAAAGAAATACCAGGCCTTTTAGTCGAAGGCTCGAGTGAAGCAGTCTTGACAGTGCTTGAGCAAGGAGACTTCTCAGTAAGCGGCAACACTTAACCCGAGGGGTGGGCCTTGAAGACAAACAAAAAGTTCACTCTATTCAGTGATACACAGAAGAAATACTTGGAGGAAAAATTTAACCTTGGCCAGGCAGCAGGCCAAAAAAGAGAATCCCATTAATGTAGCCCGAGACATGAGATTTGCCAAGAAGATGGATGGCTTGATGCTGTTCAAGAGAGACGAGTATCTCGCCACGCAGCAAGTATGGCCTTCTTTTTTTCTTCTAGAATGGCGGCGAAATGTCGTTATGATCAAGGTGATCTTTCAGTGCCAGATATAACGGTGGCAGAAGAGCAGCAGCAAATACCATACTTCAAGAAGTACAATTGCTGCATCCAATTGTATATGACAACCTAGACCGGGGAGGGGGGATATACGTACGTGCGGCCCCAAAGGGTACGGTTTTTTAGCCGTTTTGGTCTGAAATAGGCTATCAATTTTGACCATTTTGGTCTGAAATAGGGTATGGTTTGTGCACTCTAGTCTTGAATTCGGTATGTTTTTTCGAAGAAGCTACTTCTTCATCTTTAGCCGATAAGACCATCAACAAAAGCCCTTCTTTTTTGTCTTTTAATTATGTTTATGCCAACTGTGTACGTGAAATAGGTCTGAAATAGGGTATCAAATTTTTGGCAGGTCTGAAATAGGGTAGGGAAAATCGCAGAGTTTGGTCTGAAATAGGGTAAGGGTTTCAGGAGGCAGACCGCACACCCCCACCCAATTTTTTTAGAGAGTACCCCCCCCCCTCCCCGGAACCTAGACACCTGTGCCCTTTACAAAGAAAAGCGGCTGAAGCAGCTCAGCATTGTTATGCTTCGTATTGTATTGGCAACTACTTTGACTTAGCAAGGGAAGGCGGTTTTAATAACAAACGCAAGGCAGAACACATAGATGCTTTAAGTGGACTTGTTTCAGCTTGCGATTGTAATGAGTAAGACAGAAATGGAAATATGTAAACCACATGCACCCATATCGTTTCGATGTATCAGTGGCAAAGGAACATCTCACTAGCTCGTAGAGTATAGGGCGAGATAATAATTCGCAAATGAAACGATCTGAACCTGGCCGAGCTGAGAGGGTAGCATCTAATGAGAACGAGCCCCCACTGGCCTCCTAATTTCTAGCCTGCGGAGCACGCGTAAAACTGGGCAGTGGGGGAGCTTGTGCTGATGGAAGCTCAGAACGGGACACTGGTTTTCGCCTCCCTCCACCTCCCTTCCCCTTTTACGCCTGCAACACAGGCTAATAAATTCTTTCCGCCCAATACCCCACTTAACATATTTTTCAGAGAATAACGTAAGGCTCATGTTTTACTCACTTTTAGTATGATAAACAGGTAGGTCACAAAAGTCTCAACAGTTTAGACAAGAAACTGTGTTCGCAAATGAAAGAGAGCAGAACGTGTTGTCTTTATAGGTTTTACATTCATCATGTAAAATGAGACAGAAATACTTTAATAGGTGTTTTTATAGGTATTTTGCAGAACTTTAGCCGTGGAACAGGGGCGTGGGGTGGGGGAATTTGGAAGAATTTATCAAAGGGACTGAAACTATTAAATCATATTATTATTATTATTATTATTATTATTATTATTATTATTATTATCTTGAGTATAATAATTTGTGTCTAAAATCGAAGTATTCTAGAACGTTCATTACCAGGTCTACTACAATTAATATAATCAGTA
>JAEMWC010000026.1:1572500-1582500 GCA_016490735.1 Pachyseris speciosa
CAATCTCTAGAAACCCTGGGTAGACTTTCTGGTTGTTTATCTATGGTGCGTGGGGTTCTAGACAAATTACCTGGCATAAAAGCAGATCTCGTGAATGGGAAACCAGGATGGCAAGACTGGGGATTCGCGGAGCTAATGCGAGTGTTAGAAGAATGGAAAGCTATCCATCCAATGGCCGTAAATGAGTCAGTTGGCGAGATCTCTCCTTTACCGAATTTACCCCTGCGTTTTCGGCCTCCACGACCGCCGCGTCCTCCTCGTACTCCTCGCGAGAATAGTTTCTACGCGCAAGAAGGCGGATCAACCTCACGAAACGCGAGTGTTTACTGCGATCGCGTGACTCACAGAACCTGGGAATGTGACATTGTGACATCTCCAGCAGAACGCAGACGAATTCTACAACGCAAACGCTTGTGTTTTAACTGCACTGGAACACAGCATAATGCATCGCAATGCCGTAGCCGCACATCTTGCGTACACTGTAAACAAAGGCATCATTCGTCCATTTGCGACCGTCAGACAACAGCTGGCCGCCAAGCAACAACCAACGGTGGAGTGGCGTTAACTGCGACCCAAGAAGGAGAGAAAATTTGCCATCCTGTTGTGCTCGTCAAATTGAATGGCGTGACTTGTAGAGCGCTTTTGGATACCGGGACAACTGCCTCTTATGCCTCTGGATACATCTTGGATCGATTAAATCTTGCACCATCACGCACTCTAACGCGTCAAGTACAAACTATTGTGGGCACCGTTACCAAGCGAACAGAAACCTACAACGTGCAAGTGAGTGACACAAAAGGAAACCACATCTTCCCTCTCAGCGCAAACAGGATAGACCGAGCTGAACTGTTGTGCGTGGAAAATCCAAACTACAGAGAAATGATCAGAAGATACCGACATCTGAAAGGCGTGGACATGGAAGACACTGACACAAAGAGCTTACTTCTGGTTCATGTTATTCTGGGTGCGAGTGATTACGCGAAGATTAAAACGTCGACATCCCAGCGCACTGGAGCCATCGGAGAACCTGTAGCCGAGTTCACCCTCTTCGGGTGGACCATTATGTCTCCAGGATCAGAGCAAAACCTTGACAGCATGTTCTTGGCCCAGACGACTTCAACCAGCTATAAAGAGCTCTGCCGCATGGACGTCCTAGGCCTCGAGGATAAACCAAATGGAGATCAGAGTGTGGTGTACGAAGAATTCATTGAACAGCTCAGCCGCAGCCCCGAAGGCTGGTACGAGACCGGCCTTCCCTGGAAAGGAGATCACCCTCCCTTGCCATCTAACAAGTCCGGAAGTTTGAAACGTCTCGGAAGTCTAGTCCGACGACTGGAGAAAACAGGAAAGCTTGACGCCTATGATGCAATCATTCAAGAGCAGCTACAGGAAGGGGTTATAGAGGAAGCAGAGATGGCAGCCTCTGAACGAGAATTCTACATCCCTCACAAGGCTGTCGTAAGAGAGAGCGCCGACACTACTAAGATGCGGATTGTGTACGATGCCTCAGCAAGAGCTTATGACTCAGCACCCTCCTTAAACGACTGCCTGGAAGTTGGACCACCCCTACAGAATCAGCTCTGGAAAGTACTCTTGAGGGGAAGATTTCATGCAGTAGCCCTCGCCAGCGATATTCGCAAGGCATTTCTTCAAGTACGTATCCGCGAGCAAGACCGAGATGCACTGCGTTTCCATTGGCTGGACGACAAGAATCCCTTGTGTGTTCGCACTTACAGGTTCACCAGAGCACTCTTTGGCTTGGGACCCTCGCCTTTCCTGCTTGGCGGAGTAATCCACCAACATTTAAACACCTGTAGAACTGATTTCCCTGATGCTGTTGCAGAAATAGAACGAGAGCTATATGTAGATGACCTCATTACTGGCGGGGGGACTGTCCAAGAAACGGAACAAAAGAAAGCCACAACGACTGAAATATTCCGCCGGGCCACCTTCCATTTGCACAAGTGGCACTCAAACATCCCTGAATTGGAGATATCTGAGGACGCCGAGAATGAAGATGAATTAAGCTATGCGAAACAACAACTAGGAGTAAAGTCCAGAGAGTGTGGCCTCCTTGGCTTAAAATGGAACAAATCGACGGATGAAATTGCAGTCACGATTCCAGAAGAATTTGTTCAACCTACTAAACGAGGGATTCTGGGAAAAGTAGCAAGAATCTATGACCCCCTTGGCCTGATCGCGCCAATCACCTTGCAGGGAAAGCTGCTTTACCGAAGCGCCTGCGATGAGAAATCCGCCTGGGATGCAACGTTATCTGTGTCTTTGCAACAGCAGTGGAATAAGTGGGAGCGTTCTTTACCACCTGAAGTTTCCTGCCCAAGAGCACTGACCAGCGCCCAAGAACCAATCGAGAGAATTGAACTCCACGCCTTCGGTGACGCAAGCGGAAAAGGCGTTGCCGCTGCTGTGTATGCTGTCGTCAAGCAACCAAGCACTTTAAATCAAGGACTTGTCGCGGCAAAAGCAAGACTGGTGAAGCAAGGCCTAACTATACCTTGCCGAGAGCTGGTGTCTGGTCACATGGCTGTAAACCTCCTGAGCAATGTACAAGACGCGCTTCAAGGTTTCCCAGTAACTTCGCTGCATTGTTGGCTCGACAGCAGCGTTGCCTTGCACTGGATACTGGGTGGAGGAGACTACAAGCAGTTTGTAGCTAACCGAGTACGGAAGATTAGAGAGCATGCTGAGGTTATCTGGCGGCACATACCAACCGAAGTTAATCCTGCAGATCTTGCAAGCCGTGGAGGATTGGTAACTAAAGAGAACAAACTATGGTGGAGGGACCAGAGTGGCTTAGTGACCCTAGGAAATGGCCAGAAAACCTCGTCACCGCACCCAGTGAGGAATCAAACCAAGAGGCGAAAACCACAAAGGAACTGTTCGCCTTGGCCGTGAATTCTGACGATGAGCTAGACGAACTCCTTACTAAGAGCTCATACTGGAAAACCTTACGAGTGTGTGCCTGGATCATGCAGTTTGCCCAAAATGCTAGAACAAAAAGAGCAAGCAGAACAAAGGGTCCTCTCACAACAGAAGAAATCGAAAGGCAAAACCTCTTCTGGATGTTGCGCGCCCAGAGCCAGGGGACTGAAAACTTGGAAGAAGACCGACTGAGTCTTAACTTGCAGAGAAACAAAGATGGATTGCTAGAGTGCCGTGGAAGACTACCAAGTCCCTATCCGATCTACATACCAGACAGTACGACGTTTGCTGAGAAATTGGTTCAACACGCCCACAAAGCCACTCTCCATGGGGGAGTGGGGCTAACTATGGCTAAAATCAGAGAGGAGCATTGGATCCCACGCCTTAGACGCCTTGCAAAGAAAGTCATCAAGCAGTGCCATGGATGTAAGCGTTTTCAGGCAGTTGCTCTAGCAGCACCACCACCTGGTTTGTTGCCACCTGAGAGAACAGAGGGATCAAGTCCTTTCGAAGTTGTGGGTGTTGACTTTGCCGGCCCTATTAAGTACCGTAAGTCTTCGCGAGCGGAAGGGAAAGCCTATTTGGCGCTTTATGCCTGCAGTTTGAAGAGAGCCTTGTACCTGGAAGTCTTACCAAATCTGGAAACCACTACCTTCATGGCAAGCTTAAAGCGATTCATCGCTAGACGAGGACGACCTTCGGTGATTTTCTCAGACAATGGAAGGACTTTCGTAGGAGCGGCAAAACTGATTAAAGAAATCCAGAAAGACGAGCAAATACAGGATTACCTAGCATTGGAGAAGATCACTTGGAGATTTAAGTAATGGTTCGCGTAAAAACTATAGAAATACCGGCAACGCAGCGGGAACTCATCCGGTGGATGTTTCCAATTAACTAATTAAAATACGGCTTCGTGATTGGCTGAGAAACTAAAATATCGAAAAAATGGCAGTAAAATATTCAAAAACCCCGTTTTTCTGTTCCATATTTGGAATATAGCTATTGTTCTACGTCTTGTTCATTTCAAGACAAACGTACGTGGGGAACCATAGTAACGAGCCGTTCCGTAAGATTCCGCCATCTTGGATTGTTGTCATTAGACGACAGAAGTTGTCAATATATGTCTTGTTTTTTGGGTGATTTCGCTTCTTTTTCAAGAATCTATATATCCTTGATGTATTATGTCTTTCGGGGCTGTTTGTTGCTGTTCTTTCGATTCTGAGTGGGGATTCGGTGATCCACACGGGTCAACGATAAAATTGAAGACCGCAAAGAAAATCCATACCAGCTTTCTGCGGCATAAACAAAGACAAGAAGCATAACGATATCGTAAGAGGAAAATCTGTGTTGCTTGCGCTAGCAGACTTGAAAATGAAGGACCAAGTGAGAAAAGACTTCAAGTGGAGGTAAGCCGATCTAGATTATGTTTGGAGTACTAGAATTTTGTCCAGAGACATCGCAAAGATATCTTCTGTTGCCTCATGATTACACCTTCAGGAGTTATCTCCCGGGAGTTATCTTGTGATCTGCCCGCTATTCAACTTTCTGTTTTGTTCAAAACGTTCGGATTTTTAGAGCGCTTGGAAAGATAAGGCTCTCTGAATTTATTTTTTTCAGTTAAAACTTTGAAATCTATGACATTTCCGCCATTCCTTTAGGGATTACATGCAGTTTTCTTGCACATGTAAGCTTAAAATTACATTTTACACGGTAGCGTATAGAAAGAGATTATTACGACTTGAAGGCCACACATTTAGTTTACGTTTCCCCAGATAATAAGGAATTTTTTATGGTTGTGAAAGGATTTTGTTGGATATCTGCACTGCATTTGTCATGATAACTGAAAATGTCAATTTTTGAATCTTATCATTATCTACTGCACATGGCCACAGTTTTTCAGTTCTTTAGTTCTTTATTTTTCCAATAAATATCATTTACAAGTTGGACATGCCCACAAGGCAGGGCTAGCTGGAATTGGTATCAATGAAAATTATTTTACTTTTCTGAAGGATGATTGACCTTTTATTCGGTTGTTTTGCTTGTTCGACAGGAAAGCAATACTGAGGAGCTTGGAAGATACATGTACAGACACTGGCCCCTTTACAAGCCCAGAGATCCCCACCAAGACCTTTGAGCCATGTTTCAATTCTGTTGCTGTCCAGATACCTGAGCTTCCCATGATGCCCTATGCTTCTTTACAAGATTGTAGGCAGCACTTCTATAGACAGCAGATAACTGATATGTTCAGTGATGCTGTCTCTAAGAATGCTGGTCCCTCAAAGGAAGAAATGATGTCATTTTTACGTGATGTTTTCCATTCAGCCACGTGGAAGTCAAAGTTTGGTGATCTGAATGATTTATGGCATTCGCACAGATGACAAGATCCTAGACGCTTTGGTGAGAGATTACAATCTTACCAAAGGTAAAGAGTCGTCCAAACAAATGAGGCAAAAGAAAAACACTCTGAAAGAAAAGATAAAAATTGGAGACTCGCGGAAGAGCAGCAGCATCCCAACTGGCCAATCAGGTTTCATGAAGAGCAGAGTATAAGCAGCACAAGCTGTGACCAGAGTACAGTCCTTCCCAGACAAACGGAGAAGATTGCTGTCTATTGTTGCTAATGATTTTTCCTATGCATATTTGCAAAAGAAGTTTGGATGTTCATCTAACACGATTACAGCAGCAAAAGTTCATGCAACTTTATTTGGCCATGGAGGCGTTCCACCAGGCAATTTAAAGTTTACACGTGGAAATTCTAGGTGTAAATATTCAGCGCTTTAGCTTGTCCACACGCAAAATGGGCAAATCACAAAATGTACTAATATCAACTGGAAATCTCAAAAAGAAAAGGTGCGTTGATTAAGCCGATGGCCTATAATTTCTGAAAAGTGCCAAATGGAATGGTATGTATCATTTCATTTTCCAACCAGAATTTCCAGGTATTCCGTGTAAATGGTAAGGACCCCTGATCTCCAATTTTGTTGATCGTAATGGAATGAGATTGTCAAAATACAGTATTTTTGCTCATCCTAGTTTGACAGCATACAGCTGTAGCTTTTAATTTCTTTGTCCTCAATTAGTGAAGAGGACACATTTAACCCTTTGATTCCCAGGAGTGATCAGTGCATAAATTCGCCTTATACAGTAGTAGACTGGTGATGAGAATTTATAAATTATAAATTATTAAGAGATGTTGTCTTAATATACTTTTAGACCACATTCTCTGAAATAGCCTACAAAGAGATGTATGATCGTCAGATAGGGTAATTGACTTTTAGATCTTGGGATTGAAAGGGTTAATGAAACTATTGCTGTAGCTGTGTTATTGGAGGGTCCCCCTTCATTAAAGTGCCTATCGTCCCTAGCCAGTTTTTAAACAAAATAATGAGATTGGAACTGTGATTTTTAAAACGCAATCGAAGTCAAGGTTTTCGAAGTCAAAACTGCACGTGAGGCAGACTAGCATTAGTGACAGATGTGACGTCAACCCAGTAGCTCCATGACAAACAAACAACTAAAACTATAAGCGATTCATTGCAAAATCCTGAGGTCTTCATGATTCTGGGTGAAAATGTCTGAAAGTTAGTTTGACTCCAAGACAAGTGCTTACCGGTAATCTGATGATGAGAGAGGATAAGATACCGGGTTGATGTTACAAGTTACTTAGTTCCCAGTCTTTCGATTGCTCCTTTTTGAATTCAAAATGGCAGAAAATGAGCCGTTTTAGGGGATTTTGTCCTCTGATAAAAAAAAAAAGCAAAGGACAGAATACGATTTGTTTCTTCACATAATGTCTTTGGTAGACTTAAATTATTGCAATTTATTGTCACTGGGTGGGTGATAGGCACTTTAAATTTTGGGGACTATTTTATTGAATGTGCTTATTTTGGGAAATTGCCTGATTTGAGGAAATGTGGTACCTCTGTCAGTGAATTTTTAATTTTTGCTAAATTTTAGGTAACATAATCATATTCAAAACATGTGTTCTACTTTCAAACGTACCTGTGATGTTACCTCAGCCATGTTGGAGCTTCTTACCTGTCAGGAAGTTTACTCTACTCCCACTCAAATTCTTGGAAAATATTGTATATAGTTTTACATGTCAGCATAGGGCCCTAGAGCATCATGTGCAGGGTTCTAACTCTTAGTTTATATTTATAATGATTGCTGCACTGCATTTTTCATTAGCTTTTAGCTTCATTTTTTTTCCTGAGTGGGGAAAGTGAAAGGGGTTCAAGCTCAGGTGCAGTAATCATAGTCTTGTAAAAATGTGAATTGTTGGAGACTTTGTTTTATTCAAGACTGAAAAGGAACAGTCATGTATTTCTGGCTCGGTTATAATCTTTTATTATAAAAATTATTCAATTCAATTACATCGCTAGATAAACTCCAAACTACTACGAATACACTTCAATCACGCTTTTTATTATTGCACTCCCTTCAACAAGGTCCCTTGCATTCAAAAATCTGCAATATGAACAGAAACGAAATAGGGACAATCTTAAAAATATTGCTAACGTCCATGATAATGTGCCATTACAATTATTACAGAAAAAAATACAGAAGCTTCAAACGTCCCTTTGTTGTCTTGTTACATATTACGAAGGTGAGATAAAAATGTGAGAAATCAGAAATGAAAAAATAAATAGAACCCCTATTCATAAGTCAATGAACCTCGCACCAATTAGGAAGTGCGATAAAGTAGTTCGATAGAAATCTGCAAGAGAAAAGTACCGAAGGTATGAGCAGTTTGTTCTCACCGGGAAGCTGCGAAGATGGAAGTTCCCGTTGTGGTTTTGTGCCATGTTTTCAGCTTTCTTGAGACCAAAGATTCACTTAGTATCTGCAGAGTCTGCTTCAAGTAGTGGGAATTGATTTCCAAAGGACCATTTCTCAGAAATGCACAATTATTGGAAATTGATCTTACTGGAACAGGAGACCTGTATCGTTTCGTCCCTCTGAAGTTGTTCCCGAGTTTGACGCGCTTAAGGATATCATCAACGGCTAATACTAATCGTCATTTTCAACAAATTATCTATAAAGCCAGTGATTTGGAGTACTTAGTCATCTCCGATTGCTCTTTGCTTGATCAGTGCTCCATTTTTCACGGAAAAAATGTCCTGGGTCGACTGGAATACGTAGACATTTCAGGTAATTGCGGCAAGTTTACGATTTTGGCAGTGGCATGTCTGTGTACGTGTGAAACTATTACTACTATTGTTGCACATGGATATAACTTTTCCTCAGATCAGTTGTTGTTTCTTACAAAAACGCTTGACTCTGTGGCGAGCGGTACTCTGGAGCTGGAGACAGAAGATGGATTCAATGCCTTGTCCGTGTTTCCAGCATTTGAAGAGGACTTGTATGAAGATTTTTTTTAGAATAAGTTTTGCTTTTATTGTATATATTGGAGAAATATTTTTTCGAATTGTTTCCTTGATTGTCCAGAGTCCATTGTAACCGTTTGCGACGGCTTTGTGATCGAAGCGCATCACAAACTTGAGAATCTCGCGGAGTTGAAGCTGCCATGTTGTATTGACATGAAAGATGAAATGTTTTGAACATGATAACGATAGGTGATACAGGAAAATCAAACACATGATGCTATGTACCATTCGAACTGAAACTTGTGATGCTTCTGTTGCGGTTGTGAGCGCAAATAAACACAGGATTACATGACTTTTCTGTAAATATATTATAATCTGTCAAAATCTTGACGAAACAAAGGTAAAATATCGCTCTCAAGACTGTCATCAAGCAAAAAGTGCATTTCCCCACGTACGATTTTTCATCATTTTTGTATGTATGATAGTTATCAAAACATAAATATAATATGCGAATTTCAGCGGATTTACTCCGCTCTTAACATCGAAAATTTCCTTCAGACCATTTGAATTTCGCGCCAAATAGCGTTTCACCCAATGAAAGTACTCCACTGGAGCTTATTAACACCTTGGCGCACCACGGGGAAATAACGGCTCTCATTGCCGCGGCCCATTGTTCTTTACTATAGGTCTTACACGAACCATTACTTAACCTGAGCCGAGCGCCCTGGTGGGGCGGCCAGTTTGAACGGCTGGTTGGCCTTTTTAAATGCGCTTTCTACAAAGTGATTGGTGGAGGAATGCTAACCTGGTCAGAGCTGTCCGAATTTGTGCTCGATGTGGAAACTCACTTAAACCGCCGCCCCCTATCGTATGTGGAAGATGACGTCCAGCTCCCTCTACTGACCCCATCTTCCTTTATGTTCCAAAGATCTATTCGTCTGCCTGAGCGACAGCCGTGGAGAGAGGAAGATTATGATCTGCGAAAACGGCAAAAGTACCTCAGGACCTGTAAAGATGCTTTGTGGAAGCGCTGGACGCGTGAATACCTGACCGCTTTGAGAGAACGACACACCCACATTGTCTCAGGCAAACCCAGACCACTGAACGCAGGACGTCATAATCCGTTCTGAAGACAAAAATCGGGGGAAGTGGCCCTTGGTATCGTGGAAGAGCTGTTTGAAGGCCGAGATGGGAAAGTGCGAGCGGTAAAGTTACGTGCGGGGAAAACGTTCTTGGAGAGACCAATCCAACATCTTTACCCTCTGGAATTAGCCTGTGATAAAGTGCCAGAAAGAGCCGCAGCGCCAGTTTTCCGTCCACGGAGAGATGCTGCTGTGGCTGCTACCTTGCGTATCCATGATGCTATTGAAGAAGGAGAACTTTAAAATATGAGAACAGGATCGAACTATGATTTTACATATAAGCATTAACTGATTCAAAATTCTAAAGAACTATGACATTTTCTTTACTTCGTTTTGTTCTGTAGTGTTACTTGTGAATGAGCTTATCTAGTTTCCTCTGTTTACATGTGCTTCCACGTGGAAAGCACATGGGGGGAGTGTGTCGGAAACAGGGTGATTAGTGTAACCGATTGTGAATCCCACCGGAAATCGAGCGTCGCGTCATGTCTGCTCTAAGTGAATAAGTTTCTTTATTCCTTTTGTCTGAAATATCTTCAGCCAATCAGCTTACGTTAAATTAAGGTGTGCCATAACATGAGACAACAATGA
>JAEMWC010000026.1:1587500-1597500 GCA_016490735.1 Pachyseris speciosa
TCCACAAGATTTTATACATTCATGTAGGTTGCCATTTCAATTTTCAACGCTAAAAACATCACTCAATAAAGCATATGGTGAATCCTAAAGACAATGATTAACTCTGATTATTCCTGATTTCAATATACAGTGTATATACTGATAGCTGAAGTAGCTGCTTGATGAAGCAATGAAGAGATGCCTCTAATCAAGAAAACATTCGTAAAACCCCACAAGTTTGTTTACTTCTTTATGGACAAGCCATTCTACCACAAACTCCTAGTCTTTCCCACAAAATCATCTATGTCTGGGTTTGAAGTGTGAGAACTACAAGCAAATGCACCACATTTGCCCAGGCGTGGGATGGGTTTAGCTTAAAGTGCAACAACACTGAAAAATATCTTGTTGCAGTGAGGAACCCTAACTCTTGTTCTGAATATGTTATGTAAACAATTCTAATTTTATCCAAATTACCAGATTGTTCCAAATCATATTCTTCTGGGAAGCAATAAATATGGTCAGGTATACCAGCTGGAAGCACAGCATCCTTCTGTGGCCTAATTCGGTGGCAATTCCAGACAGTATCTTTGAATTATCAAGCTCTCTTTGCATCACTGGGATCATAATAAATGCAAGAAGCATCCTGTGGGTCACCATAAAAAAAAACATTGGCAAAATGTTCCTGCATTTCATAGATAGATAGATAGATAGATAGATTATTAAAAACAATTACATTGCAGCCAAAGGGCTGAATTGAATTAACAACAATAAAGGTAAACTTCTAAAAATCCTATTTACAAACTTGATACAGTATGAAGTTGACAAAAAATTGTATGAGAAATTGACTATAATAGCAAAGTACAAAGTACAAAAAATCTATGAAATTTAGGTTTTGAAATAAATGAAATGGAGCTTTGCAACTGCCTGAATTCAAATAGTTTTCAGTTTCCTGCCTTACAGGTGTGATATTTTTAACAGCATTCTTTCATCTAGAGTTCCAGTATGAACCTGTTGAAAAGGTGACCAGGAAGCATTAAATGTTTTAGTTTTATTAGCTTTGCCAGAGACCTGGCAGGGACACTACAACAGCTTGTGCCAATTACTGTAGTTCCATAACTGCAAACCCCTCCCCTATAACCACATTCTAGTAAAGATAAACCATCACACCGGGGACTACATCGCCTACTCTTCTCAAACAGTGCATGGGTTCTTTAACATCCCACAGATTAAGAGCAAGTATTATGAGAGGGGGCCTATGGTTTTTCGTCCTTATCCGAGAAGACTAGTAAGTCCAACCTTTTGCAGATGCATGGTAATAGGCACTATTTGATGAAAGTTATAAGTGCCTGTCATCACCTGTCAGTGGAATTTCTTGGATCACAGTGTCCTTGTTCCTTCAACCAGCTTAGGTGTTTCTTGAAGAACTTCTCTAACCTATCATGGAGTTCTCTCCACCACCTCTCAATCTAAGACAAAATACACTGACAACTGATATAGGTGGTTTGTACATTTTTTTCCAAAATCACTCAATGCCCACAACCACCACCCCCCCCCCCCAAAAAAAAATGTTAAATGGTCCATCCCTTGGCATATCCATTTTAACACTCATGATGCTCTTTAATGATCTTTGATCTTTAATTGAGATTTCAACAACACATTTACAAACGTGACTGATCCGCAAATAGCACTGGCTAATCTAGGCGGATCAGTCATTTATATATAAGGAATTAAAAAAAATTAAATAAATAAATAAAAAGTCATTAAACTATTACAATAGTACTATAAGATATGCACTCACCTGGTTTGAAGTCGATGGGCCATAAATAACAGTCTCCATTGGATCAGTGTCCCCATGATGTCGTCTCAGGAACGCATGCATAGTTGCCAATGTTCCTGTCTCAGTGCCCCTGTCCATTCTAAGGTAAGAGGCAATGATTCTGGACTCGTACAGGTACTCCAGGTACCAACGACCAATTAATAGGAGATCTGAGTTTGACACCCATATACGAAGCCACAAAAGCTTTCGACTTGCCGTGTCAATGCAACCGTATATTGCGAGAGGATAGGTACTATTTTGATAACCCATCAACTTGTCATGACCGTCAACAGAGTGGACAAAGTTCGGCCCTTTGGTAGTGAAATGTCCTTTCGGTTTCCTTCCCTTTGCACCAACGCCTCGAGCCTCGAGACCTTCTGGATCCAAGTCATACATAACAGCATGGACCAAGTCTCTCGGAACATTCAGTTCATACTTCTGACGAATCTTTTTCTGCATGGCCCGGTATCCCAACAGTTTCCCAGGTCCATCAAGTTGGTCTGCCACGGCCTTCCTAACGTCCTCAACTGTTACGTCCCGGTCACTGTAATAAATTTCAAAATGCCGAAGCCTGCGATCAAGCGAGCGAATGCTCCAAGTATAACAAGGATAATCCTTTTGGACAAAGCTTAAAATTTCCTCTCGTTTGAACAATTGACTGATATATTTCTTTAAATCATTCTTCAGTGTGATATCCTCTTTCCAAGCATCATTGCGGAAATATGCCATTTTTTTAAAATTCTTGGACGACCCCAACCGTCACCAGTCCCCTCTCCTTGTACAAAGTCCACTTTGCAAAGTATACTGGGATACTACGGCAGGCATAGGCCGTATAAATTTTTATTTTATTTTACTTTTCATTTCATTTCGATTTTAAAATGGTTTTATTTTTCTTTACGTTTTACTTTCACTTTCACTTTCACTTTAAATTTGTTTGTCTTTTTTTTCTTTTAAATTGGTTTAGCTCGATATTTCTTTTCAATTTCATTTTCAATTTATTTTCAATTTGATTTTCAATTTCTTTTTGTTTTCGATTTGCTGTAAAACACTGGGAAAAATTCAATGGCAGTTATCGGCCACCATACAGGTTCGTATTAAATGTGGATCTGGCAACACGAAATAACTACTAAAACATTCTATTTTAATAATATGGGTTAGCTTTTCCAGCTAGGCGCAATAATTTCGCTTGCTAGCGTTCGCAAAAAGTGTAATTTCAGGGCCGAGTTTGGCTCTTTTAGGGGCAAAATACAAAATGTCGTCTGGAGAAGAAAATAAAAATCCAAACAACCTCAAAGTTACAGTTTTAAAATAAGTGAGTAAAAACCTTCTTCCTAACAACATCGATTTTTTCTATCTTGCATAGGTATAGGCGAGCGGTACAGCAAGTCGCTCTTAATATTCCATTACAAAGAGGTCAGTACAATAAGTTATTTCACCATTTTTCTTTAGTTTCTTCTGCATGTGTGCTCCCTCGGAAAAAAGGTATTTGCGCGCGCTTTTGTCCACGGTATCGATATAAAATGTTCAATATTTTCGATACTGAAGTTCGATACTCGCGGAAAATACCGGTCAAAAATGAATTTGCAAAGTAAATTTCACAGACTCCTGGTAAGGCTGCTTTCTGCTTGTTATCTTTCTATCTTGCAACCAATCACTATCTGGAAACGAACAAGATATAAGATTCGACAGGTCCAATAAAAGCATACATTGTGGAATTGAAAGAGCTTGGCGTCTGAAATGAGTTATTAATGATGCATCCTTTGTGGCAGGTTGGACAATATTAATTCAACTTGGAACACTACTTTTAATCAAACCAACAAGAGACATGTGATGTCCATATGTTAAAAATACAATTTTTTGAGCGATACTTTACTGTTAATTTTATTTGGTTGTCATAACAGGCAGCAACATCAACGGTGAAATTTTTCATAAACTAAGGCGAGGTGATTTGAATGATTTGTTCCCTGAAGACTTCATTCTGCGAAAAAGGCTGGCAGATTTTTTAGATGATTTGGTAAGTGACAATATTCATGCACTTGTAACCTTGACAACAAATGCGGTATTTTCCTTTTCTCCGGTGAGAGTGTTTTTAACAAAAAATTTGAGCTAAAGTAGCACAGCAGCTAATGCCCCTGAACAAAAGTTTCATTAATTGTACAAAGAGGATAAAATAGGTGGCTAATCCTGAGAGTTTTTTGGGCTGCCCTTTAGCCAGTCTGAAAACAAGTAAAGTGAGTGCTGTGTTCAGTGAACACAGATCCCGCCTTCAACTTAAAACCCTGCTGCACAGTTCATGTAGAACTTACCTCAAACATTTTCCCATTCTTTTTTGCACAGAAATCAGGAGACTTGGATCCTATGCCTCTGCCAGAGAAAGACCGAGATTTGAATGAGGTATGTTAATCAAATCTGTATACATGAGAGCTTTTAGTAGTTTGCATGAGGATTACACTGAATCATAAGGTAGTATTCCAGCAAAAAAATTACTGGATTGGAGCCCCATCCCTCTAAAAATTCCAGTTTAGCTTCATATCTTAGATGAAAAACTGGTGTCATTAAAGGCACCATAAACAGTCACAACCACAAGAAAAAAGCAAACCAATTTTATTGAAACTAATGTGAACATTGTCAAATCAACAATGGCTTAAATCCAAACACCAAAATTTCATTGGCTAACAAGTTGACAGTATTATGACATCAGAGTTCTGCATGAGGGAGGACAGAATCATGCAATTATGCAGACCACACAAATAATATTACTGTTGTTCTTATACTACAATGTGTTTAACACGTGCATGATTATTCCAAGTCTTCATGCAGATTTTAAGTATTAATCAAACTGGGGAACCAACACATCGTACTTATGAGTGCAGATTTCCTCTTTCCAGATAATATTTATCAAGAGTACTTAAAGAAAAAGTTAATTAAAATGAATACCAAGTTGCACTCATTACACAATGGCTTCAACTGGCTACTCTAGAGATACCTTCATGATCAGGCCGGGATAGAGGAGGTTATAGATGAGAACCCTTATTATAGAGAGAAAACCATTTGTTGCAGGGTGTCACTTCAATAATATATTTGTCTTTCTCCTAATTTGTTCAAATTATACCCAGCGGCAGGGCAACAGCACACAATCTACTTCAACAAGGAGGCAGGAAATTGTAACTGGTACGGAGAAGGTGAGATTTTCAACACACTGATGTTTCTTGCCTCAGAATGCTATAGACTTGGTGAACTAATGTGAACATTGTCAAAGAGCAATAGCTTAATTTGCTTTCTGATTGGAAATTTTATTGGCTAAAAAGTTGACAGTTTGAATTTTGCACGAGGGAGGAATGGACATTTTCCAGAATCATGCAATCATTCAGATGACACAAATATTAGGGTACTGTTATTCTTATAGCACAATGTGTTTAACATACATCATTATTCCAAGTCTTGCAGATTTTCAGTATTAATCAAACAACCGACAAATTGCACCTATGAGTGCAGATTTCCTCTTTCCAGAAATACTTAACAAGAGTACTTCAATAAAATTTGTCTTTCTCCTAATTTCTTCAAATTATACCCAGCAGCAGGGCAGGAGCACACAATCTACTTCAACAAGGAGGCAGCAAATTGTAACTGATACGGAGAAGGTGAGACTTTTAACACACTGATGTTGCTTACCTCTAAATGCTATACTGAGACTTGGTTAACTTGTCTAAAATTTTCTTTTCCATTTCTCAAAATCCCGTCAGTTGTTACTATAACAGTAACTTTGGTCATCACTAGAAAGAAAGAGATCTTGTTTAGTGCATATGTAACTGTGATTTTTAATGCAGCCAAGTCAACATCTCCAAATTGTTGAGTATTCTTCCAAGAAATACGTAATGGCTTCAATTTGAGATTACTTGCTCAGGATGCTGTGCATTGGTTCCAGCTGAAGGCAACAAAAGCAGTGTTTTTACATCTCTTAGTAGCTTTACTAGAATGCAGTAAATTCCTTAAGTAATGGACGTTGTAAACTAAATGCTTTCTAAAATTTGCTCCTGGAGCTGTCACGCAAGGGTAGATTAAAACCAGGTTGCTTCAAAACCGCAGGTGCATGAACATGAGTATATGTTGTGGTTTGATTTTACGCTTGCTTTAGATTTTATTTGCCTATGTGTCAAACTCATTATCATATTTCCACACCCGAAAACAATGTATAATAAAATTTAAACCAAGCATAACATTGAACCACAACTTATACATTCCAAAGGCATAAATGTGATGCATGCTCCATTAAATTAACAGGATTTCAGTGACGACGAATCTTTTGATTTTGAGTCATGGGTAAGGGACCAAATCAACATATGCAGGAATTTGCACAGTACCGGTAATCCTCTCAGCCAAGACAACTCGGACAATGACTCTGGTGAAACATATGACTCTGATGAAACATATGATCCAGAAATTGAGGTACACACATATACCAACATTACTGTTCAAGTCATTAGTTTGAAAATTTCAACACTGAGACAGATGTATCACAAGTTATGTTCAATCATAATGTTTTTCATTCTAATTCAAAATATAATTATTGTTACTTTCAAGGTCGGATAGCGAAGAAGAGGTAAAGATATACAATTTTTTTACAAGAACTACCAGTAAAATAGAACCCCAACATTTCTGTCAGCAATAATATTGTTTTTCATAATAAAGTAACAAGAATTTTTTTAGTCAAGAAGGTCAAATATCAGAAGCATTGTTTTAAAGATTCAAACCTAGTCACCTTGTTAAGGGCTCCATTTCCCATTCCATGGAATTCACAATTGCTTCCTTTCTGAATGTACGTATTGCTCTTCTCTCTGAGTGAAGAGATTTTGCTTTAGAGAGAGGCTCATGTAGAGAATTCTGACCAGTACTCAACCTTAGCAATTAAGTTCACCACCCCAGGACTAGTAGAAATTTGATTTGCGCTTGTAACATTTGAGAACCACCAGCCACTGACTGGGTATTGATGAGGAGAAATTAAAGCACAAAAATACCATGGTGCAGAGACACTTTCAAGAAATATATATCCCTGAAAAAAAAAAATAGTTATAGAGGTTGAAAGATGGGCCTCTGGTCACAGAAGCTGAAAATTTCATTTCCATATCATCAAATATAAGGGACAGAAGTTGTCCAAGTTCACCGATTGATTCTTCAAACAAAACAATAACTCTGATTGGCTTAGGAAAAGTGTGGTTTTCCAGCCAACAGCACAGCATTGAACTGAGATTCAGTGTTCGTGCGACCAGAGGTTATTTTCATCACATCTATTTGTGTCTCATGGACTTGGCTTTGCCACATAATTTTACTCCTCCAAACGTAAAAAAAAAAATTAATAATCTCTGGCACCCAGGGTATCCCAAAAAAGAAATGAAAAAAATTCTCTAATACTTGCCTTGATAATTTTTCAATAAAAGTTAGGGCATAGAAAAAATGTTTCCAAGTCAGCTTGGCTTCACTTTCAGGTCAAAAAGTCACTGTTCGAGACAGTGCAGTTAATTTACATTATTTAAGGCATCAAAACTTGTTATGGAATTTCACAATTAAACTGAAACTTGCCGATGCTGTAGAATGTTAAACGAATACTTTAACACGAATCAAGCCTGACTGTTAAAATAATTACATGTACTGTACATACCTGCATCTTTATAGACAAGCACGAGTTGCTCAATTCTGAAAAAGGATGTCCAGGTACCTGGAAACAATGATGAAGATCAACTCTATCAAATGTTCGAGTTTCCTATATCCCCAGAAATGACCTCTGGTGGAAAACGGCCGTCACAACCACAAATAAACAAGTTCATCTGTGAGTCTGTGGCGTGCCTTCAGGCACAATTGGGCACCAGTAAGATCAGTGGCGAGACAGTGCGAATTGCAGCCCAAAAAATTTGTCACAAAGTACCTGTGCTGAAGGATCCCCAGTCACCGGGATTTTCAGCTGAAAGGGAGTTTCCTTACTGGGTAAAGTATACAAAAGATCTACCGTAAAAGCTCTATTAAGCCCCCCCCTCTCTAATAAGCCTCCCGTTGGGAAGTCGGTTTTTGTAATAAGCCCCCCCCCCCATCTTTTGGAATACGAGATTTTGTAATTATTCCCTCCTATTCCCTATTACGAAATACACTTTATGCGGCCTAGTTGGTTTGTTTTTAAACAAATATACAATAAAACACTATACTGTTTCCTACTCGGTATTAAATAATACAGTTTTACTGCAGTTGTTTGAGATTTGTACAGAAACTATTTAACACAAAAACGGTGTGTTCAAAGATTTGAAAGAAGTCCCCTCTCTCTATTAAGCCCCACGTTAATAAGCCCTGGAATTACGGTATTTTTAACCAAAACCAATATTTTTTCCGCATGTTCTATAATTAACATACATACATATTTAACATAGAGTGGTCATCAAAAGAGAATATGCCATTTACTTTAATATTCTAAAAAGTCATGGTCAAGGAGAAATACAATCAAGAACAACACAACAACAAAAAATGATAACCGCCATATACCAAAAAAATTAATTACCAAACACAGTTTGAATAGGACATAAAACACAGACCAGAGGTACCCAGTTGAGGTAATTTAATGGCTGCTACTTTTGATTTTTAAAATTGTGTTCTTAAATGAGATCGGATGTTACCTTAAACTTTTCTGGCCCACCAAAACCTTTCATTGTTAAATGGACAAGTATGGGAAAATCAAGCAAGCAAGAATGATTTGTTAGAATGTTTTTATATGCTTAAAGAGTTTGTTTTCATATTTGATCCCACAGTCAAGTGTTCTGTTTGCAATGAAGAAAAGGTTGTACAACACCACATAGTACCACAACGCAAGAAAAGAGCAACGTCGAGATGTTGGCCACAAACAATTGCAAGCACCAGACCAGGATGAGGATAGTTTGTATAAGAAACTCAGTGAAGAGTTAAGCAACAAAAAAAAAAAAAAAACACCGATGCCATCACACAAATCCTTAAGCTAACCTTTAAGAAAAGGAGAAGAGTAATTGATGCCATCACTGATACTGATGTCACCAAGACGGTGTTAGAGAAGTTCCCTTTCCTTGATAATGGAATGACAGTAAGGCCCTGTTTACATGGAGGGAGGGTAACCCTGCTGGAAGGGTTACCCTCCTCTATTGTTTTTCCCGGTTTCGTTTACATGCGAGGTAGGGTTACCCCAGGAGGAGGGTAACCCTACCTGCTTGCTAGGGTTACCCTTCTAGGAGGGTCATGTCTTTGTTTATTTAAGCCACGTAAACGCTCCACGTAGGGTACCCTCCTAGGAGGGTCAAGTTTAGGGTGATCAGATTACTGTCATATTCCCGCCAACTTCAAACATGTCTTCGCGTGGTTATAAACCTGGGGAACTATTTCGTCGAACAATGCTGGCAAGAGTGACTAATCCAAGCCGGAATGATACAGAATGCCAAGAGGACAGTCAGGGCAACAGCTTGGCGGCTGGAGTAGAACAGGTTTCCGATGATGTCGAATTAACAGCCGAAAGTCTCGACGAAACCGACGGTCCGACAGGCGGAGTTGTACTTGAACAGCGCAACAAGTCAAAAGGGAAAAGAAAAGCGGCCAATTGTCCAGACTCTTCGGTGAAAAAAGGCGAAGAAATGGACATGGACGCCCGAAGCCGTTGAGATACAATACATCAAATACATCAAAGAGTACAAAACGAAATGCAAATTCAACAGCGTTGACTTCGAAGCTGATCTGTCGGGCATATACACTGAAGTTCGCCGGTGCTTGGCTTTAGATTTTCCAGACGATTTTGGGCCTGAATCCTGCCACGATCCTGGGAAAGAACTCAAAGATATGGACAGCGAAGAGTACGAGTCCTACAGAAAAAGGTTAGAAGAGAAGAAGCAAAAAATCAAACTCGCATATCAACGGATAAAGGAAAAAGTAAAGAATGTAAGACAAGACTACCGTAGCGCAGTGAACAAGGGCACCAGGAGCGGCAGTGGTAAAGTGGTGCAAGATAATTACGATTTATTATCTGATATATGGGGAGGTTCCCCTTCTACGACGTCACTGCCTTTCGGCATTGACGGTGAATAAGATGAAACCCCAGGATTATCAGGTGCCATTTCTGATCGGGAGGATGAGGGCTCTGAAGGTAGGTTAAGTGAATTTTAGTTTTGTAAAAACCAAGGACATTCACACATAAAACTCAGTAGTATA